>PVJI01001303.1:85737-188734 GCA_004026765.1 Micronycteris hirsuta
GGAGGAGGAGTAGAATTCCTGCTGTGTGCTAATTATGGACTGTTTAGCTTTAAAATTTTTTAACCGTTACATACCCCTACCCTTCCCGCGCGTGCGCCTATTTCCCTATAAAAACCCTAGTCTGTAAGCGCCCGGCGCGACTCCATCTTCAGCCTTCTGGGCATTGTGTCTGCGGACACGTTTGGGAGTTCGCCCCTGCGCAGGTAAAACTTGGCCAATAAATTCCACCTTTTTTAGCCTTGAAGTCTCTCTTATTTGAGTTACTCGCGTCTAGCATACAACAACTGTAGTTAACAGAGCTCTCTGGGATATTTGGAAGTTTGCTAAGAGAGTAAATTTTAGAAGTACTCATCAGAAGGAGAACATAATTTGTAATTACACGAGGTGATGGATGTTAACTAAACTTGTGGCAATCACTTCACAAGTCATTCCTGACTTGTGGCCAGGTCATTATGCTGTACACCTTAAACTTATACAGTATTGTATGTCAATTACACCTCAAAACTGAAAAAAGATAAAATAAAATGCAGACTCTTATATTCTACTCACACTTGGGGGTTCCTGACAGTAAGCCCAGGAATCTGTGTTTTAGTGAACGCGTGTAGAGAGGCTGACCCAGAAGCCCAGGGAACTGCATTCCCTGAAGACAGCTGTGCCTGAAAAGCGTGTGGAAGCATTTTTGAAAAACAAACTTCTGAGCTTCTCTCCAGTTCCCCAATGAGAAACTCCTTTGTACGAAATGAATATCAACATTTTTGAAAGAGCTTCTCTGGTAATTGTTAACATATTAATCGCTATTATTTAAAGTTCTTGTTGGTTAGCTCTAATATTGAGGTCAGCTATGGGGATGCTTCTGCCACCTGTTTTTTCTCCTGATCATCCATCACATTGTTTTGCTTATGTCCATGTCTAGTAATTTTTATTGTATTTCAGACATTGTGATTTGATCATATTTCCACCAGAGAAGAGCCTTCCTTCCTTCCTTCCTTTCCTTCTTTCTTTGATGTTAGGCAGATAGAGTGAGGAATTAATTGATCACTGTAATCCAATCAGTGAGTAAACTGATTTGGGACTATGCTGCAGTATTAGTAAAATTCCACATCTGTTTTGCCGTTTCCTTGGGTATAGTCCTCCTGAACTTTTATTGAAAGCTCTGCAGGCATTGATCCCTGAGTTCTGAAAGGCTACAGGAAATCCACCTCTGCCCTTCAGAGATTCCCAACTCAGGTCTCCAGCCTCCCCCACAACAAAACTGCTCAATATCTTAAGAGAGGGACTCTGTTCTTTAGACAGGACTCTTCTCGCAGCCAGTCTATGTTGCTTAATCCCCCAGAGAAGTGCAAGGGCCCCTTCTGTCTCCCGTGGCTTTTGACCTAGCTCCCCAGCCTCCCATGCAAAGCCAGAGCCCAGCAAATCTCCCGGGGGAAACTCGGGCTCTTCAAGTTTCAGTGTGCCCTCCGGCTCTGCTCAGTCCCCGAATGCTTTGCTGATCCCACCCATCTTGGGCAGAGGCCCTCTCCCCTGGCCAGTCCCAATCATCTACGTACACCTAGAATTAGCAAACGCCCCCGACCCGGGGGGCTGGGGGACAGTTGGCAACTATCAGCTCACCTTAGAACAGTTTTCTTCTCTGGAATATAAATTCACCTAATCATTCTTTCTTCTACACCTGCCTGGCTTTTCAATTTGTTGCAGTGTGTTAATTTGCTAAGACCTGCTACATCCTTCCCATTTATCAAGTTATCCTCAGAAATTCAGTCAGATTTGTTTTTCCAAGCTGGCTTCCCGTGGGTTCCTGGATCAATTTGGAAGAAAGAGGTCAGTGATGGAAATGATCGTGCACTGGCTTCATCGTGTTTACTTGGCATTGTATGCAATTCCGAATGATTTCAGTTCTGAGACAAGGGTAACAACAGCATCGGTCAGTGTATCTTCCTGCTCTCAGAACCTGAGTCGTGGCCTAAATGGGACTACGTGTTTTCCATCTTCTGCCCATAATAAAACCTCAGCGAGGTTCTGCATTGCAAGCCAAGCTAATCAACTGCTGCTTCTTAATAAGGAATATATTCTTCATTTTTTCTAAGGATTATTTTTTAAATCATTAACTTTTAATTATTACTTTACTAAAAACATGTTTTCTTGAATACATGAAAATGATGTATTCTTCAAAAAGTTCCAAGTACCTTGAAATATTTAGGATAGTAAGATATTTGTCTATTTTACAATTAATTAAACAATGATTGAATGCATACATGTACTAGGTTTGTGATGGAATCCAGTAATACAAATAAGCTGTATTTCCTGCCCTTAGCAAACCCATTGTATAGTAAACACATAGGGAAATCAGCAAATAATTGCAATTCTGTGAAGCGCGCAGGGGCTTTTTCCCAGTTCCTGCTAGGGAAGGGTTGAGAAGGAGATGGAGCTTAGGGAGATGTCAGGTAAGGCTTCTTAGATTCGATAATGCACACACTAGTTTTGAAAAAAATGAATAGAAATTAGGGGGAAAGGAGGAAGAGGAGCAGGTGTGGAGGAAGAGGAGGCAGAAGAGGAGGAGAAGAAACTGGAAAGAAGCTACAGCGGCACAAGGGCCCGGTGGAGGGCGTGCTGTGACTGGGGGGCCGCGGCAGGAAGAGGGGAGGCAGACAGGGTCAGATCACAAGGGGCTTTGTAGCCAGAGTCACCTCTGTCACTCCTCAGGATACTGAGGCACAGCCCACCTGGTGTCCCCACGGTTCTCCTTTCTGCCTCCTCAGCCGGATCCCATGGCCCTTCCATGTAAAACCCGTCCAGTGAGTGGCAGCATCTCCCTTCTTTAAGTTGGAGGCCCAAAGCCCGCCCCTTGCCCCCCGCCCCCGAACTGTTCTTGTCCTGCTCTCTGCACACGTTCTCTGTCCACACCAGCCTCGGAGAGCCCACAGAGTGTGTTTCACTTGCTCTTGTCCGCAAGATGTCTGCCTGGAAAGCCCTACCTCCTCTGACCTCCATGACCACGGCAATGCCTTCAGTCAGCTCACGTGCACTGCTCAGACCCTTTCCCTCCAGGATGCCTGTTTTGACCCTTCCCAAACTCAATTAGGTCCTTCCTATGCAACCCTACGCTACTCTGTAATTACCTCTGTGACCCTTATCAGAGCTTTCTTACACATTAATTTATAAGGTTATTTGACTAAACCTGTCTCCCCACTAAGCTAACAGTTATGTGAGGCAGAGATCAATGCTCTCATTCTGACCCTCACACCCACATAAGGCCCGAGTGGATTCTGCTAAGAAAAGATTTGATAAATGAATAAGAAAATGAACATGTGAACAAATAAGACCTAGGTTGGACAATAAGATATTTAAGGAATGTACTGCACATAATTTTAAAAATCAATTTTCACCTTTTGTTCTCAGCAGTTCCCATTTCTAGGTTAAGACGAGATTACGAAGTTGCTGGGGAGTGACTTCTGGGCCTAGTTCCCTCAGTTTCCCTCTCGCAGGGCTCCAAGGTCAGCCTTCCTGCAGTCCAAACTTTTCAACCCAGGTAGTACGTTCAGCAAAATAAGTGTCCTGGGTTTTCTGAGTTAGTCTTGACTTTAAATATCCTGTTCCATTGTTCTAAAAAAATATGCTCCTACTGTTAAAAAAAGATGTCCTGATTTGGGGTTCGCAAAATTTAGTCACTGTGATTATGTCTCTGAAATGTTTATGGAAGGTATATGGGTCACAATACATAGGTAGGTAGGTAGGTAGGTATGTAGGTAGGTAGGTGGGGGGGTGGGTAGGTAGGTGGGTGGGTGGGTGGGCGGGTGGGTAGGTAGGTAGGTAGGTAGGTAGGTAGGTAGGTAGGTGGGTGGGTGGGTGGGTAGGTGGGTAGGTATGTAGGTGGGTAGGTAGGTGGGTAGGTGGGTAGGTAGGTGGGTAGGTGAGTGGGTGGGTAGGTAGTTAGGTACGTAGGTATGTAGGTAGGTAGGTGGGTAGGTGAGTATGTATGTAGGTAGGTAAGTATGTAGGCAGGTATATAGGTAGGTAGGGGGGTAGGTAGGTAGGTAGGTATGTATGTAGGTAGGTAGGTAGGTACGTATATAGGTAGGTATGTAGGTAGGTGGGTAGGTAGGTAGGTAGGTAGGTAGGTAGGTAGATGATAAAATAAACAGATGGAGAGACGGGCACCCCCATGCACTGCATTTGTTCTACCTTCCCCCAATGAGTGGTAACCTCCTTTCCTTCAGGGGCCATGTCCCCCGTGTTCTCATCTCCCCCCCAGTGTTCAGCGACTCCGTGAGCCCAGTTGTCAGGTCAGCCAGCAGCAGGCAGACAAGGAGGGCTCGGATGCTGTACGCTGCGCAGTGAAAAGGGGGCTCTACTCGGACCCTGCAGATGTCTGATCTGATCGGCAAGGACAAACCCCCTCTGAGAAGGTCGGGATGTTTGGACTGTAGCTGCGTGTTTCAGAGAATTCCTGTGTCAGCCACTACCATCTGTGTTTGGTAAGGCATTATGAGAAAAACTGAAGAGAGAATGTCTCTGCAAGAAAAAAAGAAACAAAACAGAGTCTAGAAATTTGGAGCCTTGTGGGACTGGGAAACCGGTTGCTTCTAGACCCCGGAGGGTAAGAAATTAGACTTTAAGGACTCTGAAAGAGGAAGGTCAGGTGAGTCTTCTCAGATCAACGTATCGGGCGTCCCTACCCTAATGGACTCAGAGTAGTTGCCATTACCTTGAGAGAGAGGATGAGGATGAGGAAGCAGAACAGTAAGGGAGACCTGAAAACTGTGTTTAAGAAAGAATTCTGGGCAAAGTCAATGGCACACAGAACCAGCTGGAGCCAACAGATCAGTTATTAGGACAAAATATACGTACCGAGAGCAAACTCGATCCCCATAGAAGTGCCGTTGGCTCTTAGACACTTCCTGCAGGCCTTGGGCGCAGCCTGGAGGACAGGAAGCAGGCTGGAAAGCTTTACAGACTTCAGTGAGGCATCTTCCTCAACCCAGATCCCAGCTGCAGCCAGGGAGGGTAACAAAAGGATGAGCTTCCAAAGGGTTGAGCCAGGGTCATGGCAACAGCAGACAAGGGGCTCCCTCTCTGGGAGCAGAATCGGGATTTAGGTCAAGAATTTCCCCTGCCCGCAGGGGAGGGGGCCCTCCCAATGCCTGCCCTACAGGACTTCATCTTTACTCTGAACCGGCGACACCTATCACAGGTCCTTACCTGTCCTCCAGGGAGTGGTGTTGCTGTCATCCCATCCCTGGTCCACTAAAGGATCTGAGTGTGTGTAGGGACCCAGAAGACTTGGCATTTTAGTCAAGGATTGCTTTAAGCAATCACCTTTGAATGTGAGGAAAAAGAAAATGGAGAAATTACCATGACACTGGGAAGTCCTGGACTTGGAACCCCATGCAGCAACTTGGTGGGACTCTGAGTGGGTTTCTTATGGAAAGGGCTGGACACGTCCTGTAGGAGCACATGGTGAGGAGATGGGTGTTTGGCCACAGTGGCAGAGAGAGGTCACATTATCTCTGCCTCCCTTAAAAGCGAGGCCACCTAGTGCATGCTTGCCAATGGAATGAGAGTAGAGGTGGTGTGCGCGACTCCAGACTCGCCCCTAAAACTTCTGAAAACCACTCCCCATGCCCTCCCTTTGCTCTGGGGCTGCGGAACGATGACATCACAGGCACAGGAGCCAGGGGCCCCGAGTCTCCACTCAGAGGATAGCCACCCAACCAGGAACATCCCTTTGGGCATTTCAGGAGCAAAAATAAAAATTTTAACTGTATTTAAAAAAGAAACAAGCCCTGGTCGGGTGGCTCAGTTGACGGGAGCATCCCCCCCATGTACACGAAAAGTTTTGGGGTTCCATCCCCAGCCAGGGTGCGAGCCATCAATGGCAACCGATCGATGTTTCTCATATCAATGATTCTGTCTCCTCTCCACCCCTCCTCTCTCTCCAAAATCAGTAAGTATGTCCTCAGCTGAGGATTAAATGAAAAATACATACATAGATAAAAATAAAAATAAAAATAATAAAAATAAGAAACTAGTGTAGGTGCGCGAGGCCCCTGGCATTACCGTGTCTTTGTACCACAGCACAGCGGCACGGTGTGGACGTGCCTTCCCGATACAGTGCGAGCGTGCGCTTCCTGCTTCCCGCCCACCCCTACCTGGCTCTGCCTTTCCTCTTTGCTTATAGTTCTTGCAGCTGGCATCTTTGTTTAATCATAGAAAGCGAAAACAAAAAAAAAGTCAGTTGCAGGAGAAACATAATCCCCTTGTACTTTTGCAAGAGTTTTCAGGCTCTCTGAATGATAAAGAGCCGAAAGTTATGCCTCAAAGAATTGCAAAGCCGAAGGGGACAAGTCACATGCTCAAGTGACTAAAATAAAAGGTATGACGTGCAGAGTGCATAAATGAGACTCAAAGAACATTCTGTAAGAATTCAGAGGAAGAAGCGGTTACCTTCCATATTGCAAATTAAATGTGAATGCAGTCATGGCCTTAATTTCTTAAAACATTCTGAATATACCCCTCCTTCCATTCCTGAGAGATTATTCATTAACTGGACACGCACTTTACCTGTCCTGTGAAACACCTACTTTAGAATGAGAGTCCTCCTCCGTGGCAGCTCTGGGAGGGAGAGATTCAGCCTCTGCTTAAACGCCCCCAGTGTCCCGGGCCTCATACCCTCCGAAGAAGCCCCTCTGCTGACGGACGACAAAGCTCAGCTCCGTTCGTACCCATTCGAGCAGATTAAATCACTCTCACTTCAAACTCTATTCAACTCCTTTTCTTCTGACGATTCTTCACTGATTCACTGGGACAGGACTGTCACATGGAGTGGAGAGAAACAAGTCCCTACACAGACAAAGAGGAAGGAGAGAAGCTGCAGGCCTGCCCACAGTCCCTCTGCGAAAGTGTGGAGGCTCCGGCCCTGGGGCCGCCTGCCCTTGGCCTTGTGGCGATCGATCATTGATCGATGTTTGTTTTGTTATCTGATAGGGCCTGGAGAGGTACAGCCACTGCTTCACCACCCCATGTGCCACATCACTCCTTGCAGCGAGGCCAAAGCTTCTGTTCGGAGCACTTCCCGTTTCCATCTGCTCGGGCCCAGTGACCTCAGGACCTCCCGGGGAACCGGTGACAGAGGCAGTGAACACTGCAGTTTTTCCTCTTACACTTGTCCTTGAACCTCTCTGAGAGGCTGCTGCCCAAAGCTAAAATATCTCCCCGGGGGCCTTTCTGTGCACACAAACACACATACGTACAATTCCAAGTATCATTTCAAGGCGTTCACAGCCCTTCTGAAGATGAGCCTCAAATTAAGAATCTGAGCCTTAGAGCAGAATGGAATGACTCCACTCATTTAATTACATTGTCCAGGAATGCATTGGTCCCGGCTCTGGTCACGCACAGCACTGGTCATCGGTCAGGCTGGTCCCTGCACAGTCCCTACGCAGAGGGACACCCCATTGGAGGGAAACAGGCACACACTTCAGCTGAGCAGCGCAGGGTCTACTCAGGCCACTGGCGAGGTGGGAAGAGCTGCCACTGGAGAACTCTGCTGTGGCCACTGCAGACCCCAGGACAGCCTCCTGTGAGGGCAAGCCTATTACACTCGTCACCACGTCCTTGCCACCTCCCTAGGATGGCATTAATGAGATGTGCGCATGGTGACAGATAACCAGATAACCCCAGGTAGTAACTCCACCAACCTCCAAAATGCCTCACTGTCCTCTTGAACCACAGAGGACATGGTCCTGGAGGATTTTTAGATCTCTTCCAATTTTGTTTTCGTGATTTTTGAATTTCAATTTTGCGTTTGTTTTCTACTTGCTCATTCAGGCATTTGAATTTTGCGTTTGTTTTCTACTTGCTCATTCAGAGTTCTGGGGTTAGGAGTCTGGCAAGACGGTGTGAAGTGCTTTTCCCTGAAGGTCGTTGGTCACTGTCGGGTTGATGGGCGCTTGGCTCTGCTATTCATCTGCTCTACCAAGTGCAGGAGGGCCAGGCAGGCCGTTTCAGGGGGATGAAAGCCGAGTCATGCCTGGGGGGAAACGGTTCTGAGTGTCACTGTTGGTGACAACGAAGAGATCCCGTTCTGATGAAGAGAACAGAAGCGGGTTTCAGAACTCGGACTGTGGACCTGTAAATCCACACGCGCAGCTCTCAGAGGCTTCAGACACGCGGGCGGGTGCCTGGGCAGAGACCAGACCAGGACTGGACAGCGGCGTCCTAGCTGCGTGCTCTCGGGGGCCGAGTGCTCTCGGGGGCCGAGTGCACCGGGGCCCTCGGATTGGATTGGCAGAAACGCACCCCTCTGCCTCCAGAGCTGCCTCCCCTTCCTGCTACCATTACTGATGAGTCATCTCCAGGTACGAGGCTCCAAGGAGTGATTTTAATAATGATTTGTTTAAAATGGCAGTTAGAACCAATTCCCAGTGATCCAGGGGAAAGGAGACAATGTATAGATAATGAGATTCTCACATAATTTAAAACTGCATTTAAACCAACAGTTTTTTTTAATCTTCACCCCAGGATATTATTATTATTATTTAATTGCTTTTAGAGAGGACAGAAGGAAGGGGGTGGAGACAGAGAGAAATAGCAAGAGAGAAACATTTGATGTAAGAGACAAACATTGATTGGTTGCCTCCCCTATGAACCCCGACCACGCCTCAACCCCACAACCTGGCCTGTGCCCTGCCCAGAAATCAAGCCCACACCCCTTGGTGTAAGGGATGACGCTCCATCCAACTGAGCCACCCAGCCAGGGCTAAACCAAGTTGTAATTAATGTCCTGTCAAATCATTCTGAGCTGCTGGTAAATAACTGAACTGACTGGGTTGGATCTCACCTTTCCCCCCTTCCCTGGCCTCTGACAGATTACACAGCAAAGATCAGCCTTCGATCATCTCAGCCAGTGTGTCTGCATTCCCTCCTCTTCCCTGACTCCTCTCCGGCGGCTGCTCTGCCCCAGCTCTGGGGAAGTCGGTCGCTCTACGGTAGGCAGAGGCAGGTGGTCCCTCAGGGACATCTTGTCCAAACAGAAAGGAAAGGGAGCCCCCCTCCCCACCCGCCTGGGCCTGGACTGTGGGAGGCCAGAGAGAGGCAAATGTAGAGCAAAGAAGTGGAAAGTGGAGGTTTTCATTTCTCCCCAGATTTCCGGCTACGTCCAAGGAGGGGGCAAGGGGCTGTAGAAACTTCCTGGTGAGTAGAGGGGGCGCCAAGAACATCAGGGCTTGTGGCATGTTTCCCTGGGCATGAGAAAGAAAGGCTGGGGATTTCCAAAGTCCCTTTGGTCATACTGCCAATGAGAACACTGATGGACACAAGACCCAGCTGCTTCCAGATAAAACAGAGGCAGAGACACAGAGATGCACAGTAGCCTCTCCCTGCCCAAGGCTGACCCGCAGGCCCAAGCCCGAGAAGACTCTGGCATGGCCAGGGGCCCAAGGAGAAGGCCCCTGCGGGTGGGACTCTCAGAGACTAGGGGCACGGTGAGGTCAACGGTCAGTGGCAACAGATGCCCTCACACCCAAAAGGCCAGACGGGGCCAGGGGCACCTCGTAAGATGCTTGTCCCAGCCCAGCCCACTGATGTGCAGCTGGGACCAGAGAACCCTGCACTGATCGGAGGTGGGGGCACCATCAGTAACTGCCAGTAGCGTCTAGGGTCCTTCCTGGGAGGAGAAGGAGGGGGTCCAGAACTCGGGAAGCAGTTGTTTTAGCACAAAGCAATTGCTTTAGCACAAAAGGAGACTGTGTAAATGGACGAGACAGATTCGTTGTTAATGGGGAGTTCACATTCCGCACTGAAGTTGGCAAGGAGGGGAGAGGGTTACAGAAGCCATTTTCCTTTGCCTGGTCAAGGGCAGAGTGGAAAACCTGTGCCCTTCCCCACCCGTCATCAGGGACGAGACCGCAGACATGGGCAGCCGAGAGGAGGAACCACCAAGATGGTGCAGAAGGAGAATAATCAGCTTCTGAATAATTAAGACCTCCTGATCAACAGAACAACCCATTTTCCATAGAGAGAAAGAAACCCATTTCTGGAGGGATAGCGCCTTGGCTGGGGGCAAGCACGCTGTTGAACCCAATCTTTTATCTCATTAAGTGTTCTCAAGCGCATGCACTGGTTTTTCTGCACTGTGTCCTCGCATCCCCGGTCTGGGATGGAAAGGCTGGGTCGCGTGGCCTGGCAGCTCCGGGAACCAGCGCGCGGTGGTCCTTCTCCAGCAGCTTTCTTCTGACGGTGGCGTGGCCCTTGGGTGACTCTGGCTGTAGAGTGAAAACTGCAAGCAGATCTCATTTCAGAATTAATAAAAGGTTAAGGAACGTTGGTTAAGTTGCTTGGAGCTGCACAGAATCGGCATAAAAAGCTTCACCGTGCCAGGGGCAGGCAGAGAAGCTCTGTAGACTGCCGTCTTTGCGTGCAGGTACAGAGGGGTCCGGGAAGGAGGAGACCCTGGAGAAGTGCTGACAGTCACACCCATCCCAGTGCACCTTACTACAGTCACTGCACGAGCAGAAGCGACACCAAGCGCAGAAGCATCTAATCAAGGCCACAGCAGTCCTGCCGTCCTTGGCTCTGAGTTCTGAAAAGGGAAAATTGTCCATAGAGTTTCCAAGAAGACACCTTAGTCCTCCTGTGGGGTCCCACTGACTATATCTGCCTAGTCCCCTCCGACAGTCCCGAGGGCCCCTTTGGGTGCATCCGGAGCCTCGAGCAGGGCCCCGGTACCCTGTCCACAGGCTTAGGTGCTTGACCACAAGGGGCACTGCTTTCCCAGCACCTCCACCCTCCTGCCATCGCCCCTAGGGCCCACCTGGGCCTGGAACATCTAACAATTGCCAAAGGGGCTTTTCTTAACAGTTCATTTAATTACATATCAATTCATATAAATACACATCAATACATGTTTATATCTGTGCAACCAATTAAAATGGTATAAACTATAACCCCGTGTTGTGTGTTATGAGGAACTGCCAAACGCCACCGCCAAGAGGGTCTGGGGAGATGATCCCGCCCAAGCTTCCTCCTCGTCGTCACCCAGCTCCAGAGTCCTGTTCCGGACCCTGCTGCAGCCACGTTTCCTGGCAAGGCCCACCAGGCCACCTCCATCTGGGCACTCAAGTGCCGCTGCCCACATCCTCCTTACTGCAGATTCCTGGGAGGTTTTGCCCGATCGCGGGAAGTGCAGACTTTCGAGTACTGAGCCTCTGGTTGTTCACTGCATTTCTAGATTCTCATTTATTCTGCTCTTTTATCTGACCCAGTTTTTTTTCTATGCCCATATCTGACCCAGTTTTCTGCAACAAGCCCTTTCCCTCTCTCCATGGGAAGCAGACTACAAGTGCCCTGACTGGGAGCGAAAGGCAGCTAACCTGCGCGGCGCCCGAAAAAAATCCTCCACCACTTAGAAGCCATTTACACTCTCACCGCAGGATTCAATGTCCCGTCCCAGGGCACTGGACCCTGGGGCTGGGGTCACGCGCTGCCTCCCTGGGGTTTTGCTGTCTGTGCCCACTGGGATAAATGCTGTGCAAACATCTCATCTCCATTCTTTCCGCCCATCCTTCTAGGGCCTCAGGTCGGACTTCACTACAAACAGCGCGACAGTGAAAGCACATGTGACTTACGGCCACAGGTAGAGGCTACGTGCAGACGTGCGTGTACAGTCGTCCCCTTTATCTGTGGGGCGTACGTTCCAGGACCCCCAGGGGCTGCCCGAAACCACCGAGAGCAGCAAACCCTATGTATACTCTGTATGTTTCCACGCGTGCACACCTCTCCAACTGAAGTAAGCACCGTGCGGCTCCTGTTTGCCATCTCTGAATTTCCAGCATCACTACTCTTGTGCTTTGGGATCTTTACTAAGTAAAATCAGGGTGACTCGAACGTAAGCACTGTGACACCACAACAGCCGATTAGATAATGGAGGTGACTTCCCAGTGACTAATGGGTGGTCACAGGGCGGAGACGTCGGACGGAGGGAGGATTCACGTCCTGGGTGGGACGGAGTGGGACTGCGTGAGATTTTAACATACTACTTAGAACGTGTGCAACTGAAAACTCATGAATTGTTTATTTCTGGATTTTTCCACTCAATATTTTTGGACTGTGTTGGCTGTAGGTATCGGAAACCGTGGGAAGGAAAACTGCGCATACGAGAGGCAGTACCTCACATCTGCATACACACATATTCACACACATACATGTATCTACGGTCTTAACATACAACCCGAGCAAGTGCTGCTCTCCTCCGGGTCCGGCTGGAGTTACTTCCTCAGTGCGATCCTCCTGCCATCGCTGAGAAAGAGAGTTTTAGAGCTCCGCTTTTAAAGTGGCTTTTAGAATCCACAGCACAAACTCTTCCATACCTAGTGTGGAATATCTATTCATGGAAAGTGGCTAGGGATTTGGAGAACAGTCAAAAGCCATTTGGAACAAACTCTGGCTAAAATGTGACTGATTAAGCTAAAGTAAAATCAATTCAGGTTTTTTCCCCAAATAATCACTCACTTGGAGAGTCACCAGGAGACAGAAGCAAATCAGCGGGCTGGGGCCCAGTCCCCCTCCTTCGCCGGGGCCTTCACGCTGCAGTTTTACATAAGAATTCTCCTGGACCGTTTGGTGGTAGAGGGTAAAACCTACATAAGCAATGCTTTATGTCAAAGAAACAAATCAACATTTAATCACTTTACAATTTTGCCTTGTGTGTATTCTGGAATCTTCAAGACATTTATGTCCTTTTTTCTATTGTTAGTTTAGTTTTAGCTTTCAGATCATATTCCAAATAATAGTAAACAAAAAATTCTCTTGCTTCATCTCTGGGCATTTCTTCAAGAGTCTACAAGACACTTACAAGGAACAGGCTCATGCAGTAACAGAGCTGGTACATCCAAAATCTGCAGAGGTGATATCCCCAAGGCCAGCAGACGGAAGAATTCTCCCTCACTAGATGGAGGTCCAGCTTTTGGTTCTGCTCAGTCCTTCAACTGATTGGGCAAGGCCCACCTACATGATGGAGGGTAATCTGCTTTACTCAGTCTCCTGATCTAATGTTGGAGTCATCTGAAAACACACTCACAGAAACACCCGGAGTCATGTTTGACCAAACATCTGGGTACCTGTGTATTGTCAACGCATAAAATGAACCGTCACCACACTGTCCTCACATGTTCTCACCATCGCCCAAAAGAAGGGCACATGCGTGCAGGTGTTCTCCCTTCAGCAACAGGGGACACTCATGCTTTGCGTGCTCCCTTCCTGAACTCCTCACCTTGCAGACAGTGCTAGAGAAGGTCAGCCATGCCGCTGTTCAGGAGGGGATCCTCGTTCTAGGGCAAGTGTTCAAACTCCTGTGGCGGCATTTCACACCCCCATCCTGGCTGACCTTCCATGTCGTTACCATCATCCTGCGTGATGGACCTGCGTCATCGTGAATCCCTTCTATTGCACTGGGCATCACGTTACAGTTCACAGGGTATTCATACCGACCAAGGCCTGGGCTTTTGTTACTGTGTGAGGATGAGGACACCCAGTGACTTCTACCAGCTCAGTGTCATCACGGCATCGTCCCAAATGCCTTCAGACCTCTTTGTGCCAAAGAAAAGCAACCATTTGACATTTTTACGCATGCGCTTATTTAAATGTGCCAGCTGTCTACTTGGTGAATTGTTTTAACTTTACTCAAAATGTGATGTGAACTCCTTGTTCTGATTAACAGCTACTTCTTGGTACCCCACAGCGCATCCACCTGCGCTCAGGTGTGCCCCGCAGGCACAAGTGCTGCTGTGAACCTGACCTTTTCCATTTGAAGCTGGAGAAGCAGCAATGACCTGAAAGGCAGGAGGTGCTGACGCTGCACTTCCCTGCAACTAAGTAGCTTGGGGACCTTGATCCAGTCCTCAGATTTCTTAGAATATCAGTGAAAGGAGTTAAATCTTCAGACATGTGTTATCCCTCACATTTGCGCAATAGCTGATAAAACACGCCCACATACCTTGTCTCCCTCCGCTCTCTTAAGTCCCTGTGAAGTGGGTTTGCTTTTTATGCTGTAAAGTCAAGGTTTCCATCAGCAAAAGTCTACAATCAAACACTGCCACAGCTCGGCCCTCATTCCTCCTCCTCTGCTTCCCAAGCGGCAGGAGAATAGCTGCCTGCTCACAGCAGCAGCTGATGTGGATCAGACCCCTCTTCAGGGATACTTAGGTGGTCCGCACCTGGAAAGATCTTGATCAGATGCTCCTCCTGGGAGCAGGGAATGGACAGCCCCCGATACTTAGGATGGGCAAAGATGACATCATAACACAAAACTTGCTAACTCTTCTTAAAGTCATAGAAAAGCTGAGCCTTAAGCCAGGGGGTCATTGGCAAATGGAGTGGGGTGAGGGGCAGGGTGTGTAATCTAAGAACTTCAGAAAAGGAAAACCATAATCTCCCTGCTAAAAGGAGTGGGCACAGGGTAGAAGGGCTTTCTCACTCATCTGACATTCTAGCACTTTCCAGACCTCTCCAATGGCCA
Source organism: Micronycteris hirsuta (assembly GCA_004026765.1). NCBI lineage: Eukaryota > Metazoa > Chordata > Mammalia > Chiroptera > Phyllostomidae > Micronycteris > Micronycteris hirsuta. The sequence continues at coordinate 100,247 of PVJI01001303.1, forward strand.
TCTCTACAGGTGTCTAATGGGGATCACAAGCTGAGCACGTCCAGAAACAATATCAAACCCCCAATTTTCCCCTGCCACCATAAAACCTACTTTTCCTATCATCTTTGCTCAATCGACAGCCACTTCATCCTCCCATCGGCGTAGGTTCCAGTCCTGAGAGTCCCTCCTGAAGCCCCGTTTCTCTCCCACCTCACAGCCAACTAGCTCTGCTCTGCCTTCTCCCACCCCTCCCGCCCCCCTTGCCTCTTTCGTAGATCATTGCAATAATCTACTAATTACTCTCCCTGATTTCACCCTTGCCCTCTGCTCCCCAGAGTCTGTTTCTAACTGAGCCTCCTCAGTGTCCTATTCAAACCCAAATCTGACTGCCACCCCCTGCCTGGACTTCTCCAGCGGCAGCCGTCTCAGTCAGCAAAGAACCGGAGACCTGCAACAGCCCCCCTGCTCTCTGACCTCGCTACCTTCTCTCACCTGCTTTATCCTCACTGAGCTGCAGCCACGCCGGCCTCCTTGCCGCCCCTTGGAAACCCGGATGCCACCCGTGCCCAAGGCCTCTGCTTTGCCTTGTTTAGATAACAAATGCCAGCTCTGTGAGAACAGGGACTTTGCCTGCCGTGTTCACTGATATGCCCCCGATGTTTCAGATCGTGCCTGGCACAAGGCAGGCACTTAATAAATATCTGCTAAGTTCAATGCACACCCAGGCCCTAGGCCATCCCCTCCCCTGCCCTCTGTATGGAGAGAGACCTCAGCCCCTGAGAGAAAGGCACCTCGGCGACCGAGGTCCTCCGGTGCCCAGAGCCCCCCACCTGGCCCTGCGGGGTCTCGTCTGCCTGAGCACCAGTCAGGCCTGGCCATGAATCCTGCCGCTGGGCCTTCCAGGCATTTAAAGGAAAAAGTGATTAAAAAGGGATTCGATTGAAATCAATTTCTTGCTACTGGCTCCAGGCACCTACAGAAATGCTTGTGTGATTTTCTCGGCTTCCTTCCTGCACCCCGCCCCTCCCTGGCACAACACGGAACAAAACCAAGGTCGAGTTCAGATGGCGTTGCAGGGCCTGCCACTCTTCCTTGCCCCAGACGAATCTGTGGCATTGTGGAAGATCCCAGCTGAAAGTCAGCCAGATCCTGCCAATTTATGGAAGAGAAAGTCGTCATGTGTCTTAGTCTAGGACTTGCTGTGAAAGCAGTTTTAGCAGGAAAACCACAGCATCGTCCACCTGAAGAGCTCATTTAAATATGGTGCACAGATGTGGAGTGAGGTCTCTTTGCTTGTATAGGTGATGGAAAAGCTCAGCTGCGGCCAGAAGCACCCGGTGGAATGGGGGTGCGGAGGGGGACCGCAGGTGCTGTCTGCTTTGACCTTGGACGAGGACCATGCACCGCAGCCCGCTCCTGTGCACCGTCACGGCGCCTTCTCTGTGTGTTTGGAAAGAAGAAGTGTTGCTACAGCCGGCGCAGCATCGTCCCTTCTTCACCCGTGCACACGCACTTGCCCAACAACGCGGTGTTCCGACGACCTGATTGCCCCCAACACTCCTGAATCAGCCAGTCACCCCACCCACGGCCTGAGGAAGAATAACAGAATGACTTCAGCCCCATCCCTGTCCTTGGTAAGAGTGGCCAGTTCCTGCTCTTCTTTCCCGCCACGGAGAGAGCGGGCAGCTGAGCACCCTACGGCTCAGTGCAAGCTCTGAGAGAAACGTGTCCACTGCACCCTGAAACCCCAAGTCTTTGTACTAATGTTTTACACACACATCACAGCCTCAGCACTGCCCCAAGTGCCTTCCAATGTACAGGGTGAGCAAAAGCAGGTTTACATTGGTGAGTATGCGCATGAAACACAGAGTTTATTCCTGTGTTATTATTCGTTAATTAGTGTATTATTTTCCACACGAACAACTGTAAGCCTACTTTTGCCCCAAGCTGCACAGACCTTGAAAAACAGGCAAGACAGAAGCAGAGAGTGTAAAGCCGTGCACGCGAAGCGAGGGAGGGCAGGACTCACACCGTCCCGGGGGCAAGGGCAGCTCTGGGGCCACTTCCAAGGGCTGGCGGATTTGGTAGCTCAAGGTGTCCCCAAGGAGATGTTTTCTTCCCATTTCTGTTACACTAGTCACAGAATTAGGTTTTTTCTAAAACCAGCTTATAAACTGGCTGCCTGTCTCAGTGGGAGCTCTGTCCTTTGTTTTATAAACGGGGAGAGAGAGCGGCATTTTGTTCTGGACTCTCGGGAATCTGACCAAGAACAGGATTCTGACCCAGTTCAGCTTTTTAGGACATGCGCCCACCCTGGACCAGCGACGGGGCCTGTGGCAGGGCAGCATGTTCCCGGCTTAGCCCGACCGGGGGCCTGAGGCTGTGAGGGGGGCAGGGGTGGGGGAGGGAGACATCAGCTTGTCAAGGGTTCAGATCCCTGATGCGATGTAATAATGAGATATAAGAGAGGGAGGGAGGCGACAGCAGGCAGGGGCGGCCGGGGACCCGCTGCCCCCGTCAGGAGGGCCCCAGCCCGGAGCAGAGGCGACCGTCCTCTGACCCAGGAGGGAAGGGACTGCCGATGGCACCGATGGAGGGCGATTTCCCCTTGCGCCCGGGGCTGGTCTGCACACGTGCTACATGGTCCTCTGCCGCGGGCAGGTGAGAAGGAAATGAACCTTTTAAACAGCGCTGGCTCCTGGGCCTCACCTCACCCGGTCAAGTCACAGCCCCAGGACGGCCCCCCACATCGGGCACCGGAGTGTGTAAAAGCTCCCCGGGAAATTGTGATACAGACCCAGGGCCGAGAGACAGAGTTCCAGTCCCTGCAAGGGCAGGGAACGAACAACACTGGACAGAAATTTGGGTAGTGAACGAGTTTCATATTTGGGGGCAGCGAAGCGTTCAATAACCTGGACCAGAAATGCTGTTTAGAAACTGGCTCCGTCTCTGGCCCAGCTCCCCCCGGGTGCCCGCGGTTCTCGCCTCTGTCCAGCTCCTACCCGAGCTGGCCTCCATAAAACTCATTAGCATTCCCACAACACTTTCTCTTGGCTCAATATTTCACTGTGTGGAAGGGAAACACATCCCATTACACCCACAAGAGGAAAATAAAGCTCCTGGACAGAGGAGCGAGCAAGTTTCCGCCGGCAGAGCTGGGGGTCAGCGTCAGGAGAGCTGCAATCCCTGAGCTTCCCCGGACCCCGAGCCTCACTCCTCCCCGCTCTCTGCAGTGGCCCTTACAGACCGCTGAACATGGAGCTCTGCGAGAACCTGGGAAGTGCGTGCCCCTGCGGCTCAGGATCTCTGTCTTCTCACTGAAGTCCCCAGACACTGTGTCCCCACAGCATCTCACGCTGACACGGAGCCTGGGGTGTGGCTCTTGGGGTGGAAGCGGAAGCAGCCCCCAAAGCGGGGTCTGTGTGCTCACCCTCCTCTGCCTGGGCCTGCGGGGCCCAGGGAGGCTGGGAAACAGCACGAGCCCTGGACCAGAGACACAACGTGGGTGGAGCCAGCTCACAAGTCTAGCAGAGGACAACAACCGGTCACGACCGACTCAGCAGGCCCTCCCCAGCCCCAGGGCCTTCCCCTCACCCTGCCTTCCCTCTGTGGAAACAGTCACTCCACACTGGCAATGAGAAAGTCACTTACAAACTGGGAAAGACTAATCTGGGTCTGATTCACAGCTCCGTAAATATGGGCCTAGAGGAAGGTTCCCAGACAGAGCAAAAAAAAACACTGGACACTCCATTAAATTTACATTTAGAACTATTTTTAAGTATAAGTGTATCCCTTGCAGTCTTTGGGACATATTTTTATATTGAAAAATTATTCATTGTTTTTCTGAACTTCAAATTTAACTGGGTATCCTGCATTTTATCTGGCAGCCTTACCTAAAGCTGATCTGGAGAACCCTGCTAATTCCACCATATTCTAATTAAAAGAGCAAAGGTAAAAATTATCACAGCATCTGTTCTGTTTTCTTTGGTAAGAAAATTATTAGGAAGAGAATTAAATAAGCACTAGTAAAAAAAAGAAACCCCACACACTACCCACCAAACGAGGATAGGCTGTGCGTGCGCAGGGTTGAGAAACAGAGTCCGGCCTCACACAATGTATCAAACAAGTAGGACAAGAAGGAAAATATCAGTAGTGAATGAACCTGTCTCACTGCAGCACAGCAAAGCATCCCGTCGCTGCACTGGCCCCAAAGTCCCGCTCACGGAGAAAACATCAACGGGAAAACCTGTGCCGTGTCACCAGGCACAACGCAGTCCACTTTTCTGTCCCCGCAGCCACAGCCCGAGTCCTCAGGCGGTGCCTGGCTGTCAGCCCGGGCTCCTCGGACGATGCTGAAGGTTCTTCTTCTGTCGCACTCAGCAGGCGTAGCCTGACAGTGGCCAGATTAGGAAAGCAGGCGGATTTGAGGCCACGGCTTGGAGACAGTGAGTCCCCTTTGTTGGGCACTAGCGGGAACTGACAATGTCTTTAGGACCTTGATAGAATTATCAAGGATTCAGATCCAGTCCGGCCTTGACGGGATACATGTGTAGGCTCTGACCAGATTAAGCCTCAGGTACTGTAACTGAACCACCCACATGCACACACATCGCGCGTTCAGTTTGCTCCAGCCCGGAGTCCCCAGGAAAGTCTCAGAGAAAGGATCTAGACAGACACATCCTTTTTTACCCTCAGCCAGGGACATGTCTTCATAGCCTTTAGAGAGAGAGGAGAAAGGGGAGTGAGAGAGAGAGAGAGAACTCAGTCTGCTGTCTCCCACACACCCCCCGACTGCGCATCAAGCCCACAACCTGTTGGTTTACGAGACGCGGCTCCAACCAACCGAGCCACACTGGCCGGGGCTAGACAAACACGTTTCTATGAGGGAAGGAGAAGGTGAGAAAGTTGAGGCCCTGTTTGTAGCCACAGATAACCTCAAATGTTATTTGTTTGCAGCTTTAGCTTGTCCTTTCCCCATTTGTTTGTTAGCCAGACACAGAAAGATCAAGAGACGAATCCGCCTTCACCCCTGCCCTCTTGCTCTCCATGGCGTCTCCATGGCCAGCAGTGAGCAGGGCACGGGCAGAGGGGCCTGGAAAAGCAGGAGGCCTCAGAAACTCACGTGTCTGTTTCCTCCAAACTCAGAGTTGACCGTCTGCCTCCAGGGAAGGTGACGAGAAAGGGAGATGGGAGTTGGTGTAAGGAGGGACTCGCAGAGAAGGAACTGCACGTCTCTGTGAGTTGCCGCCTTCACTGAAAACATTTAAGGAACTCCGGGTGTGAGTAACGGAATGGGCAGCGCATTTCACTGCGAGCTAGCCCGGTGTGCTCCATCCTCGGGGCCAGCCCGGCTGGCAGCTGCCCCAGACCAGCCTCTGTGAGGGCCTGCGGGGCAAGTCTGGAGGGAGAGAGGTGTGCAGTCCTGCGTCTGGCTTCTCGCTGGGAGGCTGCTGGCAGCGGGGGGGCGGTGCCTGAGCCGACTGTGCCCAGAATCCCCCAGCTTCCTCCCTCAGAGCTGCACACAGCAGAACTGGTTCAGGAACACAAACACGGTGCCTCCGTTAAGGCGGCGGAGCTAAGGGCACAGATACGACCCTGGGCTTGGAGGGTGATTTTCGCCCTTGTGTGTAAAGACCTGCAGGACCTGGCCCAGCAAGATGGGACCGCAAGCTGCATCCAGAGCAGCATGACATGGGAGCCTTCCTCCTGAACCACCTTGTCATCAGCGCTCACCGGAGGGATGTGCAGTGCTTGCTTCAGAGCCCTGCTGGGCGGGGCCCTGGTCCAGCGGGAGGTGCGCATGTGATCGTGTTTTCATGGGTGGCGATTCTGCGTGTGTGTGCGCATCTCCCATTAGACTATGGCTGATGCAAGCAGGGCCCTTGATGTCTGGTATATAGTGAATGCTCAGTAACAGTTACTTCTGGGTCCCCTCCTCTAAGACGCCACCGTCCCCAGAGGGCAGAGGTTTCAGTTACCCACACGGATGCTGTCCTGGACATATGTCTCTGCAAGTACCAAGACATAAGGTTGACCCCACTTTGTAGAAACATTGAGAAAGCAGTGTTAACAGATGGAAAATATTTGCAGTCTCCAAAACTTACAAGGGATTCACATCTGGCACAGTTAAGAAATCATGAAAATAAAGAGAAACCCTCTAAAATATTGGCAAAGGATAAAAAAATGCAATTCGTAGAACTAAAAAGCTGAATAACTAACAAGTAAAGACAGGCTCACATTCACTAGGAATCAGAGACGCAGAAGTTGAAACAACAGTGCAAACCACTACACTCCGTTTTTGTGAAGGTAGATGATTCCAAGTTCCGGAGACGATCGGAGGATATGGGGTCCTCATCCCTGCTGGGGAGCGTGGAATTGGACGTGGCCTTAACAGAAAATAATTATTAGTCTGCACTGAAATTAGACATGGCTACCACTCTACCCAGCAATTCCATCTTGGTATGTGCCTCAGAAATCAGTGCATGGCGCCATGAAGACCAAGCAAGACGTTCCTAGCCACGCGGGCAGTGCTGATGGCAGCACAGGGAGGCCTGGCCAGGGGGAGGAGGGGCCTAAAAAGGCTGTGTGCACGCAATGGGACATTCCATAGCCGCCAGAAGCAGTGAAGGCAATGAGGATAGTTTGCAAAACAAACAAACAAACAAAAAATACCCAAAACAACAAAAAACCGCACACAAAGTAGGATGATGAAAAATGAGAACTAAAGTTGTATTTTCCAATATTATTAATAAGTATTACTTAAAACATGTGTAAAGGGGCACTCTGTATTTTTCAAGGCCTTACACAGGGGCGATATTTAAAATAGTTAAACATAGATGTGGCATGGGTGTGACCCCATCAGAGCTGGCACCCCTGAGATGCTGCGCCCGGCGTGCCGCCTGTATATCTGGGTGTGCACGCACCAGCGAACACCTAGAATGTATGAATGGTGAGGGCGTTTGTGCAACACATCAAGTGAACCTGCTGGGGCGGGAGTGAGCTGAACAGGTACCAGAGAAGGAAGTGAGGACCCTGCATGGAGTTCGGGGTCATCAACGCAGCCCTGTAAGGTCAGGTTGTAAAAGGAGAAGTGAACTCTAATAAGGAGCTGCAATGTTAACGGTGTTGAGTGACAATAGACACACTTTGCAACCCAATCATTAACCAACAATAGTGATCATCAAAACAGATTTTGTTGCTCTTTGGTGCAAGAGATGAAGGTCTCTATAATTTCACCTTCCTTATCCTTATTTGTTTTTCAATTCAAAAAGTCACTCATGTTTCACTGAACAGATATTAACGGGGTGACTAGCATAGGCAGGAACTGTTCTAGGCAGAGGTCCCGTAGTGAGATGAACACACAGCCCCCGTGGTGGTCACGGAGCTGAGGTCCACCTGAGCGTCTCGCGGCAGGTCCAGGGTGGACTCCGGGGCATCCTCGGTGCAGGCTCCAAGGCAGGGGCAGGGGGTGCTTCACCTGGCAGTTTGGACTTGACTCCCCTCCTTGTTCACGGTGAGCTCAAACTCTCAGCACCCAATTCAAGAACAGGCCAGGCACATCTGCCTCTCCTGATTGGTCAGATTCCTTTTCCATAAAGAATGTGTTGCTCCGCCATTTCAGAGGGACCCAGTTGCTTTTGCGCTTTAATGGTCTGTGAGCCTGGTCGCCAGCCCCCCACCCCTGCTATGGGTCTTCAGTTCTCCTTGGCATAGTAGTCGCTTCATTTCATGAGCATCCCCTCTGACCCAGGTAACTATGGACTCTGATCACCAGGGGACCACTTCACTCCCAGGTTCTAATCACCATGGAAACCATGTCGCCAAGCTTAGAAGAGCCTGTGGACAGGGATAATGAGACCCCCCCCCCCAGTAACTGGCCTTCCCAGTAACCCCCCCTGACTGCCAACAGGATGTCTTCTACCTCAAGGTGTTTTGTCATGCTCCAGGAGGGGACGGGGCCTCTGCCCTACTTCAGCATTCTCTTTGTCATACACGGGCCATCTCCTGGTGAGCTCCAAGGGGAAGGGCCTCAGGCACCCCTGTCCCTCAGCCTCCCAGCCCCCTGCTGACGGGCGTGTTCGGGCAGGTCACAGATGATGCTATGGGACTGTGCCAGCAGGGACAGCCGGCCCCTGTGGGTCTCCCGCTTGTCAGGCAGAAACAAGAGGAGCCTTGCATGGGAGAGTAAACACCGGTGGGTCAGGCATCAACGCATCTGAGCTTAGAAACCAGCTGGTCAGGCGAGGACTAGGAAACACCAGTTGCTCAGCCCTTCAAGACCTTGGGACCCCTTGTATCTTAGGAAGTTGAGTTCAGCTGTAGCCCCTCCCACTGGGGGAATGAGTAGCCCAGAGTCCCAAGTGGCTCACTGCCAGGCAGTGTGGAGCTTCCCACACGCCACTCACTGGAGAGCTCTGCTGGACTCCATAGAGGGACAGATGAAAAAAATGAGAAGGCAGATAATGTGCTAGAAGGCGACCGAACTGTGGAGAAAAGGACACTGTGCAAGGCCGTGCGGGTGTGCCACAGCTTAGGGGGAGGGTGCAGAGCAGGATTCCGTTCTCTCACGCCCCACAGTAACCGGCGACCTCTGATCATCCACGATGACCTTGACATTTCAGCCCTCTATATTTGCTTCTTGGCGGCATTCAACACTGAGGAACACTCGTTCCTCCTTACATTCCACGGCTGTCTCAGATTCATTATCTACTCCTCACCCGTTCAGTCCCTACCATACACTTTCTATTAGTCGATGTATCGCTGTCCAGTTAGACTCCCAAATCAGAAACCCGGGTGTCCTGCTGGACCCTTGCCTTACTCATTTCCACAAATGCTTACTGAGCGCCCTCTATGGGTCAGACACGGGGCTAGGTTCTGCGTGCCTATTTGTGACGAAGGTACCTGGTCCCTTGTCTCCTAGTGCTCACAAAGCATCAAGTTTGAGAAGAGCATTATGGGAATTCCTGGCAGCAGGGCCTCTAAACAATAAATGTGTTCATGACCCCTGATTTTATTTTCTATGTTGCTATATTTTACTCTGCAGTTTAATCAATAACCACTTATTGAGGGACATTAGGGTATGTGTCACTGATACTTAGTATTCAAAGTATCTTCTTAGGAAACACATCTAAATTTCTTATGCATTTCATAATAGTGGTTGTTGGGGGTCAGAATTACATGGTGAACTTTGTTCAAATCTACACATTCACATGTGCACGTGTATAAACACAGGTATCTGTCTAAGCCAGGTCAAGATACAAATTTGGGGACAATTCTGAAGTATTTTTTAAGCCAATCAATTGTTTACTGTCTTTTATGTATAATTGATCACATTTCTGAAAAAAGAAAATACTAACTCTAAAACTGCCTCTATTTTAAGGTCCAAAGGCTTATCAATCAATTATGAACTAAGGAGTATTTTAACTGTGAGAATATAGTAAAGGATCTGCGGGGGCGGGGGGCGTGTATTTAATTTATATAAAGTCAGTGACATGCCTTTTCAAACTGCCCCTGTGTTTGCAGTTTCAGGCAGAAATGAACAAACTGCCTATTGATACAGCTCATGACCTTAGAGGACACAAACATTCTTTTCTGCTAGATATCAGACATCAGGATTTCAATGCTTTTTTTTTTTTTCAGTAGCTGTCTGCAAAGTCACAGAGATATGGCCCACAAGACGCCCCGCCCGGCGTTTTGAAAGAGCACACACACAGGCTGGAGCATAATGACACGGACCGGGAGAGCTGCAGCGGTTACTGAAGGTCCAGCACCCCCGGGGTGAGCTATCTTGGAGGGAATGCGGCATCACTTCTGCCCAGCGTCTGAATCCAGGATGCAATTTCTCTGCCATCATGGGCTTATTACCTACAGGCAATTTAGCAGAGCTTTGAACTGGGAGGAAAAGAAACAAGCTAAATTGTGTAATTTGAGTCAGTACAAGATCAAGTGTAAGTTTAAAATGTTCAGTGAGCAAAATGAATGAGAATGTAGCCTTTGATAGTCTTCATAAATGACCATAATATGAAAGAAGATGATAGAATACATTTAATATTCACACCCTAAGGAATTATTTAATATCCGCTAGGAACAGCTAGATTTATTTTTGTGTCCAGGGTACCAATGTCAGAAGAAGAAAGATGTCCAGCTTTGAGTTTTTTAACCTATACATGCATATGTGTATGTATACATATATACACACATAGTTTGAACACCATTTAAATTGCTACATGACTAAAAAACAATAGGATACAAAATATCAAGATATGAAGATAAAATTTCAAGACTGTTTTTCTAACATGGAGTTTGGGGTGGGGTATCTGTACTTGTAAAGATCTTTTGACTTTTAAAAATCACTTATGGGTTTCTTGTTTCACTAGGACAAAATAATCACTTAAAAAGTCATTAAAATAATTACTGAATTTTCAAAAAAAATCCTCAAATATAGAAAGCAATCTTGAGAAAAAAGAACAAAGCTGGAGACATCACACTACCTTCTATCAAACTATACCACAAAGCCATAGCAATCAAAACAGCATGGTATTTTCATAAAAACACAGAGATCAAACAACAGAATAGGGAGTCCAGAAAGAAACCCAAGCAATATGATCAATTAATTTAATACAAAGGAGCCAAGAATATGCAATGGGGAAAGGACAGTCTTTTTAATAAATGGTGCTCAGAAAACTGGACGACCACACCACGCACAAAAATTAACTCAAAAGGAATTAAAGACTTGAATGTAAGACCTGGAGCCATAAAACTCCTAGAAGAAAACAGGCAGTAAGCTCCTTGACATAGGTTCTGGCAATGATTTTATGAACTTGACACCAAAAAAAAGAACGAAAGCAAAATCAAGTGGGACCACACCCAACTAAACAGCTTCCACAGAGCAAAGGAAACTGTCGACAAAATGACAAGACGACGAATTGGGAGGGAGACCCTGTGGGCACGTCACTCATCTGATAAGGAGATGATACCTAAAACATGTGAAGAACTCACACAATTCAATAGCAAAAAGCCCAAACAACCACAATCTGACCTTAAAAGAACATCTGAATAGACATTTTCCCAAAGAAGACATACCAATGTATGCCAGCCAACAGGTCCAGGGAAAGATGCTCAACATCACTAATCATCAGGGAAATGCAAATCAAAACCACAGTGAGATGTCACCTCACACCTCTCAGGATAGCTACTATCAAAAAGATAACGACTGCTATCAAAATATCCATGGTTATTATTTTAAAAGGCTATTATCAAAAGAAGTAACGAGGGTTGGCGAGGGTGTGGAGAAAAGGGATCTCTCGTGAACTACCGGTGGGAAGACAGATTGGTGCAGCCACTGTAGAAAGCAGTACGGAGATGCCTCAAAAAATTAAAAATAACCTGGCTGGTATGGCTCAGTCAGGAATTGAGTGCTGGACTGAGAAGTAAAGGGTCATCGGTTCAATTCTCAGTCAGGGCACGTGCCTGGGTTGTAGGCCGGGTCTCCAGTCAGGGGCGCGTGAGAGGCAACCACACATTGATGTTTCTCTCCCTCTCTTTCTCTCTCTCTTCCCCTGTCTCTAAAAAGTGAATGGATACAATCCTTTAAACAAATTAAAAATAAAACTTCAATGTGACCTAGCAATTTCACGTCCAGATATTTTTTCAAAGAAAATAAAAAGAGTAAGTCGAAAAGATATATGACCCCCACGGGCACTGCAGCATTATTTATAACAGCCAAGATATGAAAGCAACCTATGTGTCCATCAATGGATATGTGAATAAACAAATTGTGGTATGTGTATGCATACGGGAATATTATTCAGCCATTAAAAAGAATGAAAGGCGAAGGGATTAAGCAAAACAAACAAACAGACAAAAAAATCTTTTAATTCCCTACGGGAATTTCATGACCTTAATAGACAGATGACAATACGGTGATGACCAGAGGGAACGGGGGGTGGGGGGAGGGTAAGTGGGGGATAAAGGGTGATGGTAGGAGACCAGACTTGAGGCGGTAAACACAAATGCAATAAACAGATGATGTATTATAGAATTTTATTTACCAATGTCACCCCCATAAATTTTTTTAAAAAAATAGTAAGGTCAAATGAAAATAAAAAGAAGAATGAAATCTTACCATTTGTGACCACATGGATGGACCTAGAGGGTATTGTGCTGAGTGGAATAAGTCAGAGAAAAAAATACCATGTGATCTCTCTTATATGTGATATATACATATATACACACAACACATACATGCCCATATATTTACATATATATATTAAGCTCGTAGATTCAGAAAATTGTTAATAGTTTGGTAGTTGCCAGCAGTGGTGGGGGGCAGGGAGAAATGAGTGAACTGTTTTTTGTTTAAATAAGTTAAATAAACATAATAAAGTCAACTGTGTATGCTTGAAAAGAGAAGCACAAGAAGAAATCACAAGAAAGCACAAGGAGAGTATCTTGTGATCAGAAATCCGTGGCGACCCAGGGCTGCTTCAGCGGTTTCCGATGGCGACACCCTGCAGGGCAGCGGTCCATCTCCCACCGACACGCTGACCTTGCTCCCCTCAAAACACAGCCCCAGCAACACGGGGCCTCTCCAAGGAGCCGATTTCTGGGCCCACTCACTTCTTGCCACCCCCGCAGCCTCCTGAGGCCTCAGCCACCGCCCAGCTTTTCTCCATCCCCAGCTTTTCTCCTGTCACTTCATGTCCCTATGGCACATACCGTTTGGGGATTGGTCTTTTTCTTCCACTCCTCAGCATCATTCTCTGGAGCTGCATCCAGGTCACTGTTTATACCAACAGTTCACTGCTTTTTATTGCCACGGGAATGTCACAGCCTGGATGTGCCACCGTTTAACCTCCACCCACCGAAGGACACCTGAGTCCTTTCCAGTCTTTTGTTACTACAAATGAACCCGCTGTGGACGTCAGTGTGCGGGTTATTGCGCAAATGTGCTTCTGTTCTCTGGGGTGATCCCCAGGGGCAGCCAAGGGACCGCAGGCAGCTACAGTGTTTCTGGAGGAGCCGTCAGATTGTTTTCCAGAGCGGCTGTACCCTCTTATACTCCCACGCACCGAGTGGGAGCGGCCGGGCTTCTCCGCACCCTTGCCAGCAGTTGGCGTTCTTACTATTTTTTATGGTACCCGTCGAAGCAGGCGTGTGGTGGCATCTCGTGGGGTTAAGCACTTTGACCCGAACGGCTACCGGCTCCGAGCGTCTCTCCACCTGCGTATTTGCCACCTCCTCGGTGAAGTGTCTTTCAGAGACGCGCCCGTTTGCTAGTGGGATTGCTTGTTAGGGACTGATGTTTGAGGTGATTTTCTAGATGTAGCCTTCTGTTAGACGTGTGGTTCGCAATGTTTTCTGTCGTCTGTAGCCGGCCTATTCTTCCTGCCGGCGGGGGGCTCCAAGGCCACACGGACCGTGCTGGCGCCGGGCACACGCACCGTCGGCCAGACCCCGCGGTTCCCTGCGCGGTCGGTTCTGCCGCATCCTCGCTGGCTTCTCGCTGCTCCGCCAACTGCTGAGCGTCGTTAGAGCCACAAGTATCATCGGGGTTAGAGCATTTCTCCTTGAAGTGCCGGCACTTTCGACCTAGCATGGTTCTCGGCTGGGTGACTTGGTGCAGACGCACTTAGGACGGCTGGTGACCCCTCTCTCATCATATGAAAGGACACTCTTTGCCTCGGGGTCCACGTTATCTGATGTTAATATAGCCACTCCTGCTTTGCCTTGGTTCCTGTGTGTGCGACGTATCTTTTTTCCTACTGTTTTGCTGTACTGATATGTTTGAAGTGTTTCTTGTAAATGGCGTATAATTGGGTTGTGTCGTCTAAATCCGCTCTGCTGATCTCTGCCTTCTAAGTGGTATCTTTCCTCATCCGGTTTAAGATCCCACTGGCTCTGGGTATGATGAGAGACTTTCTGTTGAAACCTGGACGTTTTCTCATGATGCTCCAAGACTCTGAGTCTTAGTTAAACGTCTGTTTTAGCTGTTTTTCTGACCCCGCCCCGGTAGGGAGAGAAGAGGTGCCACCTCATTACTGTTAGCACGCGTGAATGCAACTTCTGCTAACAGAATTTAACGTGGGGGACGGGGCTGGCCTCCTCACCTCATGTAGATGCTGCATGTGAAAGTGCGATATAACTGAAATAAATGTTTAAGTAGCAAAACCATAGCTCAAAATATATAAAGAAACATTTTTTTTTAGAAACTCAAGGACAAACTGAAGAGAGAAGCATTCAGAACTGCGGATATACCACTCGAGAAACTGAAGAGAGAAGCATTCAGAACCGCGGATAAACCACTTGAGAAACTGAAGAGAGAAGCATTCAGAACTGTGGATATACCACTCGGGAGCCGTCACACCTGGGCTGGGGGGCTCTTGCAACTGCATCCTCCTCCAAGTGGGCTCTGCTCTCATCCCACACGAGATGGACTCTCCCTGCCCCTACCCCCAGCTCTGGGGTGAAGAGACGGCTGGACCAAGGGGCCCGGACCTAGATCATCCTCTGGGATGTAGTAGCCGGGAATTCCCTGCTCAACTGGTCCCTGGACTTCTGTGGGCCTTGTCCCCGGGTCTGTTCTTCCGAGGATGGGCCCTTCCGCCAGCACATGCACCCCAGGACTCAGCAGCGGCCAAGGGGCAGCTGTCTGGGGTGTGGTGACGGGCGTTTAGACATGTGGAGGGGTGACTGTAATCCCCTGTCCCTGTCAGCCGTGGATGGATGTTTTCATTTCTGGACTCTCAATTTTACTACATTGACCCGCATGTCTGTCCTTATACAGAGCCACACTATCTCAATTACTGTGGTGTTGCAGTCAGATTTGAGGTTGGGACCTGGAAGGGCAAAGTTAACACAAAGGAAATGCAGAGTTTTGCTTCATCAGGAAATCGGGTACTATTAAACACACTCATAACTGTTTACCCCGCTCATCCACCAGACACAAACACATCACAGCCCACTACCACTCTGCGGTTCATCTCAAAATGCATTTATTTTTTACATAAAATGAAATCCGCATAGCATTGCTGTTCTTTATGGAGATGCTTGATTTTATGTGTCAACGTGGCTGAATATGGTGCCTAGATACTTGGTCAAACATTATTCTGGGTGCTTCTGGGAGGGTTTTTGGGGGTGAGATGAACACTTAGATAGTCAAACTGAGCAGCGCAGATCACTCTCCTTAATGTGAGTGGGCCTCATAGAACCAGCTGGAGGTTTGAACAAAGAAAAGACTGACCTCCCTGAGCAGGAAAGAATCGGTCAGTGGACGGCCTTTGAACTTGAACTGTGGCATCATCTCCTTTGGGTCTTCAGCCTGCTGGCCCACCCTGCAGACTTTGGACGGGCTAGTCCCCACAATCCTATGGACCAGCTCCTTAAAATAAATCTACCTACCTCACTAACTGTCTATCTGTCTATCTACGTAGGCAGGTAGGTAGATAGATATGTCTGTATCTATCTAAACTTCCCACTGGTCCTGCTTTTCTGGAGAATGCTGATACAGTGGAGAACAGTTCGTTTCCTAGACTTACAGAACTTCAGAGCTGACAGGAGCGCCAGAGCCTTCTACTTCCAGGAGGCTTCGCCAGAGGGTGCCACCGACAAAGCGCACCCCTGTGCTCGGCACTGGCTGAGCCCCGAGGGAATCCACACCCAGCTCCTGCTGCCGGGGTGTGATGCAGCCGGCACGAGAGGACACAACACCGGGAAAACAGAAAAGCACCACAGTTTCATCAACACAAGTCTAATCATTATCGCTTTCCACTTTACAACCACGGAAGTGCTGCTCGTTTGTGTACAGAAAACACCTAATTGCTTCCCATGAAGTTCATGCCACACAGAAATGTAACCCGCAGCTCACCTGACCTCTCACCCTGGGCTTCCCTCCGCGTGGTCGGAGGCCCTGGAGCCCGGGGCCCGCCCCAGGTCCTGTCCTTTGTCGCAGACCCCCGTACTTCACGGCCCAGCCCAGCCCCTGTTGTGATGGTGTCCTGTCACTCAGAAGTGAGGGAAAGCAGTGCTATTCTGCCCCTGCCCAGGAGTACGCAGTGTTGAGGTGGCGTCTCCCGTGTACCCTGCGAGCAGCTCGAGGGACAGGCCGCCTGTTGTCCCTCTCCCTCCCCTTGCTGCGGTGTCCCATCAGGCCTGACACCTGTCTGTGTGAAGAATGGACAAGCAGAGACACATGGGTGGGCACTGGGTCTTCGGTGGCTGAGGGTTTTCTTTGGCGAGGTTGCTGACGTTTCCCACGTGCCCAGTTTGCACAAATGACTCACGTGCTCGCTGGAGGAGGAGGAACCTGGAGGCTGGAGGCCACGTCCCAGCAGTCCCTGAGGGCGGAGCGCAGGCTAGCCACGTGCCACGTGAGAACATCCCCTCCTCTGAGCAGACCCAAATGAAGACACGGAGAGAAAATCCACAGAGTCCCAGCCCGCCATACCCGGTCAGTAACGGACAGGACTGGAGAGAGCTGGGCGCGTCTTTAGGTGACACGGGGATCTCGGCTTTGGGGACAGCAGACTTTTACCAAGGTGACATGGGTGATGAGCATCAATGTTCATTTAAGCCATGCTACACAGAAGGTGAGCGCCACAGAGAGCCCTTACAACAAAGGGGAAGCGTGGCTCCATGGACGAGACCAGTCGCACTTGGAGGATTCCCGGGGCCACGAAGGACAGGTCAGCAAAAACAGACAGCAGCAGTGTGACCCTGGCAGAAGGCAGCAGAGAGCCCTGGCGCCCCAGGAATCCTGAGCCTCAGGGAGAAATCACGGTGAAGGGACGGGTCATTTGCAGGAGCCGGTGATGGCGACGGAACCCCCTGATGCAGCGGCAGCCTGGCAGGTGCCCCACAGGAAGACAATGGCAGACCACATGTGCACAGGGAGGGGACATCAGAACAAGAGCTGATGGCCCCCCGAGCTGGAGGGGACAGCTGGCATGTGGTTTGTGGGCTGCAGGTTATATGCGCACTCATGGGGACTGTGGGCCAGGAGTCCCTGCGAGGGGACGGCCCGGGCTGTGCAGCTGGACGGGTCACCTGCGTGGCCGGCTGGGCGCTCAAACCCTGAGAACCTCTGTGATCTGGCGGAGTGGCGGGAGCCAGCTCCTCTGAGCCCCCCCGCCCCCCCCGCCCCCCCGCAACCGAGGGCCACCCTTAAACAATGAGAGGCACACTTGAAATGTCATTTGCAAGAAAGAGAGATCAAATCCAGACCTTTCAGATGGAAGGAACTGGAACGGCTCTGTTCTGAAAAGGGAACACGAAGGTTGGTGCCTCTCCGAACTAATGTGGTGGATCCCCTACTCCCCAGTCAACATCGTCTTCTGCTCCGTCAAAGCACAAAGCAAAGTAAAGAATCAAACGTTTGTATTCTCCTCACACGTTTGTCCTCACTCTCAGCAAATTGCCTCATCTTCCACTTCAGAGAACGCAGAAGCTGTCGGGGGAGAAAATCCCTGAATTCCGGGGCATGCTTCCGCGCCCGTCCCCGCTCACTGCCGCAGAGAGGGGGGCCGGCTGCCCCCACCAGTGCGGCCAGCACCTCCAGCCTGGCCTGTGGTCTCCTCACAGCACAGGAAACAGCGGTGCACAGGCCGTATTCTAGGAGAGCCTTCTTCCATGCAAAAATGTCCCAGTCTCTGAACTGAAGCGAGGAAGCAAGTTGAAGAGGCAGCGTGGGTGTCGTTAGGAGCCACTGGGGTCTCAGAGCCTGTCTGGGTGGACACAGGGCTTACAGGAACGGTGCGGGTCATTTTGTACCACTGTTTCTGCCTTAAAGAAAAGCAGGGTCTTATGTATTTGTAAGTGTAGTTGATTCTATTATTTTTATTATTTCACAAGCAGAGAAAACATGTATATACCTGTTTGTATTTATAAACTGTCTTCCATATTGTTCAGTCAGCAAAGCTTTAGGAAAAGTCCTCTGGCGTAGCCACGAAGGCGTTCATTTACTTCTCTTTCCTGCAGAAAACGACGCTGTCAGGAACTTCATAAAGGCCAGGATCAGCCTCGTGCTTTCTGTTGGGGGCGGTCAGGTCCCACGCCTTCCCTTCGCAGCCTCTGAACATTCTGTCTTGTCTCCTTCTCCTTGCCCCTGCCACCCCGCTCTCCTGGGTCTGCACCCCTGCAGGCTCCCCTTCCTGCCCCTAACATGCCGGCTTTTCAGGGCACAGTCCTGGGCTGCCTGCTCTTCTCTCTCCACTCTGCTCACGCACCTGGACAAGGCGTGCACTCTGAGACGCCCATGACTCCCTCCCTACACTCCCAGTGCAAACCTCTCTCCTGCGCCCCACTCAGCCGTGTGACAGGCACCTTCAAGTCACCACATCCAAGGTTATCTTTATCCTCCCCCTCCACATAACCTTGTTCACGGGTCCCTCAGGTGAGGCACCGTGATGGCCCAGCTTGGAACCCCCTCTCATCCGCCCCACCCAGCCGTCTCGCTCCTCATGTACTGACTGCTGGTGTCACCTGGTTACGTGAAAGGAAGAAATGAAATTGAGATGAAAGACTGATTAACTTCAGAGTCCTTCTCTCTCTCTCAGGGCTCCTCTCTCTCCCTGAACCCACCGACCACAGCCCTCCCTCCCCAGTGAAATGAACCAGCCTGGCCCCCTTACCTTGGGTTGTGCCTGCAGGCCAGCGTGTCCCGACCTGGGAGGGGACAGCTGTGCACTGGCAGGACGTCTCAGTCCTCCAGACACTGTGACCTGTGCCAGCAGTTAAATGGCTGTGTGTGCTCTGTCCTACACATGGGGGAAAAAGGCATAAGGAGTAGGAGTGCTTTAAGATTATGCAAATACCAACAGCAAGAAGAGACACTGCAGAAGTCGAATTGATGGAGCCAATCAAACAAGACTCCACAGCTTCAGGGAGCAAACTGAGAGCAAGTGGTAACCCTGACGGCACCAGAGTCCGTGACTTGTGCCGTCCTGTGAGAGGACCTGTGAGTGGGGAGGGGTGTTTGGGGGTTAGAGCATGGGATCTGGGGCCAGACAGCTTGTAGTCACCACTCAAGGTCCCCACCAGTGTAGAGGCAGCAAGGTCAGAGCAGAGAGCACAGGCCTCAGGCTCCACCTCTCCCCTTCTCTGCCCTGGCTGGGGCCTCACAGCCATGACCTGCACTGACCGCCTGCTCCCCCACTTCCCTCCCCAGTTTCTTGCACTTGGGAGGCCAAAGATCGCTGTCTGGAGAGGAGGGACAAGGACTAGCCGCACCGGTGTCACCCTGCCAGCATCAGAAGCAGGGGCCACCCTGCCCCACACCTTGCCCGAGTGGAGTGAACCTTTCTTCCCAGACCCCGCTGCACATCTCATTCTCCACGGTCACCCACTCTTGCTTCTCGAGCGCGCGCTGTTGCTTTAATAAACTTGCCGTGATCTGCTGCATCCTTCCGCCACGCTCTGGGATCCTGTCTTGTTCTGCGAGGAGCACCTGGGTCGGGCTGAGGCCTCCCTTTGATTCCCCAGGTATTGCCTGGCTTCAGCATGACCTCGAGGCTGAACTCCCCAGGCTTGGGGCTCCAACCTGGAGGGCAGCGCAGTGAGCAGCTCACGGCCTATTAACCTTGCCAGCTAAGCCCCTGCAGCTCTGCGAGCAGGGCCCGGCAGACAGCGAGCACTCTGAAAGAGCCGCCAGCGCCTCACTGCCGCTGCGGCGTGGCTCTCGTCCAGATGAGCCCTGTCCTTCCACGGGGAGCTTGGAGTGTGGGCGCCCGACACTGCCAAGCCTAGCGTGTCTGAGACACCAATCTTTCCCAAAAGGATTAGGATAACTTATTAAAGCCACTGCTGCTTTGTTAAAAAAAAATCGTTTAACAAATCTTGTAGTATTTCCAAACACTTAGGACACCCCAGATGGTGGCTGGGCTGTCTTGGTGCCCAGCGTCCCCACTGCATCCACAGAAAAGGCAGCAGCCACGCTGGAGGTGAGAGTTGAAGGAGAAGAGAAGATCGCTGAGAACGAAGTGACGCTAATGAAGATAATCAATAAAACAACACAACACTCACCGCCCACCGTTTGAGGGAGGCTGAGAGGGAGAGGCGCGAGGGAAGGAAGGGCCATGCTCTGACACATCAGAGCTTGTGGAGACCGGTCCCCTCCTCCCTGTCCTACTGTCCTTCCGGCTGCCCGAACTGTCCCTCCCGGACACAACTGTCTTATGTTCAGTTTCTCAAAACACCCAGTTGTTGTTATTGAATTTTTTTTTTTCCTGAATTTTAATGGATGCTTCTTGGTAAACTGGTCACAAGGCCCACTGCCTTTGCACAGTTGTATGACTCAGGGCTTTAGAAAGCACCTTGGAAAACTGACCCCACACACGGCATTCGAGGGGACTCGGGACACGAGGAAGACATGGACGCCGTGCAGTGTGTGGGGTCCCCCAGACACACAGCACCAACAGGATGACAGGGCTGGCCGAAAGCCCATTTCATTTCTTCCATAAAATGAAGACACATTTTTCATTTTCACCAAGAACTTTATTGATTTGGATATTTTGAGTATGTCGGCTCTCTCACACTATTGGCTTCTAGTGGGGAGAGCCCAGGGGTGCTGCTAACCATCTTCCAGTGCATAACACAGCCCCACAGCAAATAATCATTTGGCCAAAATGTCAATAGTACCAAGAAACTTTGCAAACCACTTCTGATGCATTCAATCAGTCATGGCACCTTCTCCATACACTGCACAAATTCTTTTTTGCATTTCAGTTGCATTTTTATCTTTCATGAAATAATAAAGCATACTTCACTGAAAATGTTGTGTATCTTCCATCTTCAATATTAAAATGGCTGCACAAAAATCATCAATTTTGATGTTTTTTTAAAAATGCAGTGATATGACAGCTGCCATGATACAATCTAACAAAATTGTTTCTAATGAAATTAAAGACAACTAAGCACTACTAGAGCCATCATATGGAAAACATCAAACGAACTTTTTTGCCAACCCATACACACACACATACAAATATGTATACATGCATGCACACACGAGTATACATGTCATGTATATGTAAAATAGGAATCAGCTCACACGAGACTACAGAGGCTAAGAAGCCCCATCGTCTGCCCTCAGGAAACTGGAGGCCCAGGCAAGCTGGTGGTAAATCCGGTCTTGCTCGAAGGCCAGAGAACCGGGGCAGCCAATGGTGAAAGTCCCGTCTGAGACCAAAGGCCACCGGAGACCCAGGAGTGCTGACGACCAGGGCCAAAGCACACGGATGCCTCCGCCCCAGAGGCAGAGCTACCATTCTTTCTGCCGCGGTCCTGCTCCGTTGGGGCCCTCCAGGGGCGACGCTCACCCTGGTGGCTGAGGGTGACCTTCCCTATTCCGTCTACCCTGCGGACGCTGACCTCACCCCGAGATGCCCTCCGAGGCACACCCAGAAATCCTGTGTGCCCGGGGACGCGGCCGTTCCTGCGCCCAGGCAGCGCGGCACAGATGCTTAGCCAGCACCGAGCTGGTGTGAGCGCCCACCCACCGCCCTCTGTGTAGCGGCAACGGGCGCAGGGAAGGGTCTGCATTTCCAGCCCTCCGCCGCGGGGTGAAAGCAGCACGCAGCGCCCAGTGTGCGCCCCTGCCGCCCGGCTGGTGGCTGCTTCCCCGCAGGAGGCCTCGAGGACCCGGGCTCTTTCACCAACAGACTGCAGCACGTGACGTGGGGAGAGGCTCAAAGCCCACTGAGGCCACGGGCACAGCGTTGGGGCGGCTCTGACACACAGACTTCAGCGGCGCGGTTCAAACCTGCCGTGCACGAGTCGGTTTGCTGAAAATCACACCGCGAGAGGAGCTGCAAAATGACAGCTCGCCCCCCCTCCCCCCAGTCACACTGTATCCGGAAGCGTCCCACACAACCGTGTTACCTTGTGCTCTGCTCGGGGGTCAGCCGGCGGGTCAGAGACAAGGTTGTGCCCTAGAAGTTTGCATTCCCATGTACGTTATGTTCAAATTGTGGCTTTTACTTATTAAAAGTAAAATCGGCCCTGGCTGGTGTGGCTCAGTGGCTTGAGTGTGGGGCCTGTGAACCAAAAGGTCACCAGTTCGATCCCCAGTCAGGGCACATGCCAGGTTTTGGGCCGAGTCCCCGGTGGGGGGCGCGAAAGAGGCAACCACGCATTGATGTTTCTCTCCCTCTCTCTCTTTCCCTTCCCCTCTCTCTAAAAATAAATAAACAAAATCTTAAATAAAATTGAAATTGTTTCTTAAAAGATCCAAGAAGAGATTCTTTCTTGTTAAACTTCAAAGCAGGGCTTTCCTACTATTTTCCCTCAAATTTGAAATAAATGGCCATTTAAAACATGCCCAGAACAGCCCTGGCTGGTATAGCTCAGTGGATTGAGCGCGGACTGGGAACCAGAGGGTCCTGGTTTGATTCCTAGTCAGGGCACATGCCTGGGTTGTGGGCCAGGTCCCCAATGAGGGCCATGTGGGAGGCAACCATACATTGCTGTTTCTCTCCTTCTCTGTCTCCCTCCCTTCTCCTCTCTCTAAAAATAAATAAATAAAATCTTTAAAACATGCACAGAATGTTTTTAGAGAAAATAGTGTGTAACTGCTGTCACATTTCAGTGCGAACATCGGTGTTGTGCTCTCGAAAGCCACTAGAGGGAGCACAAGCTGAAAGGCCCTGTACCCAGAGCCTGGGGCACCTTTGAGAATGGTCTCAGTTAAATTTAGGAGGACAGAAATGCTTCTATCTTGGTTTCTGTTCTGCAAACACGCTGAGCAAAGTGGACTCAGCCATAATGCTGGGAAAGCACCACTACACTCTGAGAATGTCCTTTGTTCCTGGAAACTCAGGGCACCCCGGGAGCAGATAGGAGGGGCGGGACCAGGTTCCAGTTAAGGAGCTTCAGGGCCTAAGAAGGGTGTAGCCCCGTTTCCCACAGTCCAGCCCTGGGGGAGCTCTCTGATGTGCAGTGCAGGCGAGCCCCCAAGGGGAGCGTGGTCGTGTGTGCACGCACATGCGTGTGTGTTGGGACAGGGGACAGAGTCTCTCTGATTGTCAAATTCTAAATTCTCTCCACCCCTTCTACCAGATCAGGACAGGCTCTAGGAAGCATCCAAATCCTAATTACCAGTAAGTTTTCCCACGAGGACAGCAGCAGCAAAGCCTTTTTAAAGTTATTTTAATTAGGTTCACGAGAAATACTGTCTCGCATTTATTTGGTGAATTGATAATTTATTTCTCCCAGAAGAGAATGGAATGTCCAAGGTACATGATCACTTTCTCATTGTTTTCCAGTGAGAAGGATCAGAGTGGACTGCAGAGCAGTTGGAACTCCCCGGAAGCATTCTGGCAGCATTGCAAAGGAGCCCAGAGTGGGAGCCCTGAGGGCAGGGTATAGGCAGGCATCTCCTCATCTAGCCATTGTTTCTCATGCGCTCCGGGAGCGGGGACTGAGGTTCCGTGGGGTGAGAACTGGTCAGCACAGGGTAGCCACTCAGTAAGTGTTTATTAAAGGAGTGAACTCATGAGTGAGTGACCACAATGCGAGAAGATAGTCCCGGGTACTGAGGCATCGTGAGAGGGGTCACAGAACCACAGGGGAGGCTGGGGAGTCTGGGGTGGGGACAGAAGGTGCTGGGAGGTTGGGAAAACATCACAGGGAACATGAGGCCTGAGCCGGTCCTCGGGGACGAATGGAAGGCAGGTCGCAGGGAAGCTGAGGTGGCCCCGGGGTAGAGTGGGACGTCCCAGGCACGGGGACAAGTGTGTTCAAAGATGCTGACATGTGAGAACAAGTATGTCAGAGAAACTGCAGGCAGCTTCGTGTGACAGGAAGATAATGTTGAGCAAGAGACTGCAAAGGCCCTGAGTACAGAAATGAACCTGTGGGGAACTTTGGAGTCTGATAAGCATCAGTAACCCATGGTATTCGGGTTGCTTTTATCGCAAGCTAACAGGTGGAGAGGGCCATTTTTGCTAATGTTTTGTGCAAATGGCAACATTCAGTAAAATTATGATAACTTTAGTTTTACGTATTTTTCTCAATGAAACTTTTTGTGATTTACTATAAAATGTATACTGAATTATTTTTCTTAAATTTTAAACAGACAAATACTGGAAAACTCACTGGAAATTGAAATAAAAGTAATAAAATATGTAAAAATTCTGATTTATTGAAAATATTTTGAAAAAAGTATGTAAAATGTGTAAAAAAAGAAAGAATGAAGTTTTCTTTCTTAAACTTCATTGTAAAAAAAGAAGAATGAAGTTTTAGTAGTGTTTTTTTGTGTGATAATCGTTAAAACATACATACATAATTCACCATTGTCTGTGTTAAAGAGACCCAAATTTTGTCCTTTGGAATTCGTATATCTGCATGTTAGCATCCCTTTAGAGCAATAAAAACGTATAAAAATAAATGTATTTATACATTACCCACATTCTACCGCTAGTCTACAAAACATGTATTTATACATGTCCCGCACTCCACCAGTCAACGTAAAACGTATAAATACGTTTCCCGAATACAATGTGGTAACAGCAGCCGACCACCAGGCCCAGGACCACACGCTGCACTCGTGTGAGCGTACGCAGTCCTCCCAACGTGCGGGGCAGGTGTCCTTGCGTCTTATTACTCCCACTGTACAAGCAAAGAAGCTGAGGTGCAGAGAACACGCACAAGTCATGCGGATCTACTGTGTTACTAGTTGGCACTGAAAGATCCTGCAAGAAACCCAACAGCTCGGAAGGGCTGTGTGATCAAGAGACGTTCCTATCGCCCTTCGTACCTTCCCCTCGGAGAGACTCTCAAAGATGAGATGCATTTGACCGAGGCTGGCTCCACCGGCGTTTATGTGGACACAGTTATACAGGTCGCTCTGAATAAAAACACCTCCCCATCTCAGTTACACTGGTTTCCGGAAATTCAGTCTTTAATGGGAGAAGTAACACATTACATATGACTTAACTCAATTATGAGTATTAATCATTGATTCAGAGATAATATACATAAAATCTCAAAGTTGAAAGAGCAGATTTGAGGAAGAGAATACTTATGCTGAGTAGTACTTCTAAATTCTTAAAAAATATAAACATTATTATATAAAATTAGACCCCCAGCTCATATAATTTAAAATATTAATTTCTGAGTCCTGGCTGGTGTAGCTCAGTGGATTGAGCACCTGCCTGAGAACAAGGGTAGCTGGTTCAATTCCCAGTCAGGGCACATGCCTGGGTTGCAGGCCAGGTCCCCATTCGGGGGCGCGTGAGAGGCAACTACACATTGATGTTTCTCTCCCTTTCTTTCTCCCTCCCTTTCCCTCTCTGTAAAAATAAATAAATAAAATCTTTTTAAAAATTTTTAAAAGAAATGCATCCAAATGCAAAGAAATTGGGCTAAAACAAGAATAGAAAATCTGTTTTTTAAAAAAAGACTAATACAAGGAATTAATGACCTAAAAATTGTTTGAACTAAGAATAAAAGCTCTAATTAAAATACGATACCCAATGAAATAGTTGTTTTAATACATTATTAGTAAAATATTAAATTGGTTTTAAATGTTTGAAAAATTTGGAATTTTAAAATATTTACTCTAAAATATGGAAGGATGCAAACTACGATGTCTGCAGTGGTTACCTGGGGAGGGGAGAGGCATATTGATGATGGGGCAGCAGCCAAATAAAAAGGAAAAGAAGGGTGAACTGCAATTTGTGTGCATGTGCATGTACACACACATATATACATGCACACACACATAGAAATGCGTACATGCATGCACACGGACAAATGTGCATATAGACACACATGCACGCACGTGTGCCGACATGCATGTGCATGTACATAGATGCATCCGTGTGTGTGGGTGTGAGGGAAGGAGGACTGAACAGTTGGCTAAAAACTGGGTAAGAGGAAAGCTGGATTTCTGTCTCATATTAAAAACAATTTTTAAGTGCTCTGTGCCTTTTTGACCTAGCAATTCCATTTCTGACGAAAACCAGAGATGTGAACAAGGGTTCATTTGCAAGGGCATTTATTTTAACTTGACACGCACCAATGCTGACACAACAGAATGAATGCGCAGCATCACGGCTCAAGTTCAGGAGAATGTGGCACCTCTAGGCGACAGATGAGCATGCAGCCACCGGAAATCTCCATTTGAAAATATTCAAGTCCATGGGGAAAGGCTCACTACATGACTGTTTAAAGCATAGTCAAAACTCTATAATACTGTCACAGTTTTATAAAAATTGTCTGTACATTTAAGAACAAGCGAGAAGAGGGGAGTGGGCTGAACAAGCTCTTCACAGCGGTTGTGAAGAAGAGGCCAATCCAGAATTGTTTTTAAGTTCCTCCTCCTACATAACATTCTTTTTCACAAAACTGCCAAGGCTGTGTGCTCTGTTTCTAATTTGCAGAGAAAACCGAATGTTAATGGTGAAGGAAAAGGAAAATCAACAAAGCCGAGTTCATTTTGTCTGCAAAGAAACACTCCGGTCCCCGAGGGTGTTCAGTGTAAAGTCCCCATGTCCTCGTGACGGGAAATGTAGGACGAACTGTGTCTGGGTTTCACGTGGCAGAGGAGCTTCATGTGCGTCTCCTTGGAGTTGAAGAAACCAATTCACGTTTCACCCACGGACCCCCGATTTCTCTCTCGCTCTTGCCTCTGCCTGGACTGCATTTCAGGCTGAAGCCGCAGCCTTCCTTGTCCCTGTAAAGTGGCGGAGCCATTTCCAAATTCTGTTTTAACCTTGTGCTCTTCGGAAGTCCCCAGAGATTCTGGACAGGAGCCATTCGGAAGTGAAGGCCCCCACCCCCCCCACCCCAGGTAATGAATCATTCAGGGCCCGTGTTCCCCTTGACCAGGAGCCCATGGGCCCATCCTGCATCTCATCTCCAGTCCAGCCTCGTCTCTGGGAAAGCTTATTGCACCGATGACGTGCGTGGTGTTTATAATTTATACGGAAGTGATTTTTAGGGAAGTTTAGGATAGCGTGCAATAAAGTGCACGTGTACTTATTTATTTAGTGCGCACAGTGGACCGTGCATTGTCTCCAGTGGGGGCGGTAACACCGCCCAGCGATAAAATCCAGTTCTTGGTGGTGAATGGCGGGGGGGGGAGGGGGGGGGGATTAAAAGAATCTGAGGTAGGATAACAGTCTGTGGCTCTCCAAAGAGACACTCTACCCAGTCAAGTCTTATTCTTTGTTTAATTTCTCTCACTGCACAGAATTAGATTTAACTTAATTTAAAATGATTACATTTAAGTTCTATTTCTCCCTGAGGCGGCGGCAACAGTGGGAAAGGCAGAGGAACACTGCAATGACAGGGACAGGAAAGCGAAGGCCAGCTGCTGCTGCGGGCGGTGACAGTGGTTCGGCCGTGCCCATCGGCCAGTGGGACACACAAAGTGCAGGGGAGGTGATGCGGGGGGTGGGGTGCTGCAGCCACCACCTGGAGTTCCGTGTTACCACGGGGCCACACATGAACACGAGCCTCCTGTGCCTGCCCTTGACGTCGCCGGCTGTCTGCCTCCGCAGTGTCTCACCCGCCAAGTACACGACGTGCAGACGCCAGGCTGTGAGGCATCACCCGAGCTCGCTGGCAGCGTACACGCCTCACACACACACTCTCACCTACTGCCGGGCCGAGTCGTGTCCAGGTGTCTTTCTGGCATTGCCATTGGGTAAGCACACACATCCTCAGGTGGCCCTTTTAATCACACAACTGCCACGTGGGTGACACTTCCCAGAGAACTTCATGCATTTCCAGCTCCGTGGGGTCCCCACTAACCTCTCTGTCATAGCTGCGCCTCTCGCTGAACTCCCCTGAGCCCTTCTGTGACCTCGAGACTGCGTGGTGTCCCTGCTGGGTCCTGTGCTGACATCTTCAGCAGCTCAGAGTGCGTGCTTTGCATGGGCTCCCGGTCATCTGATGTCTCCAGTTGGGGCAGGAACGCTCAGTTTCTCTCAGGCTCATGCTCTCAAAAATGTCAAATATTAGCTCTGGAAGCAACAATTTTGGAGAACCTTCACTTTACCTCTGCTTCACATGGTCCTTTCTGTGCAACAATAAAATAATAAAACAAACAACAACAAAACAAAAGGCACAGCCCAAGCAGCCAGGAGACTAGAAGCAAGGAGCCGAGTTTCTGGGTTTCACTCTGTTGCTAAGCGGTTGCATGGCTTCAGCTTCAGGACACTCAGTGTCTTCATTTTCAGCAGCATCGCCACTTCCCACTGGTGTGGCCCAGGGGGACACGGCTGCAGAGCCACTGTGGACACAGCGGAGCACGTCACTGCCTTTACGCCATCTGAAATAATGGCATCTCTCCACACTGTGTCCGTGCGGTTCCTCCAGAATCCGTCACGCTGAATGTCGAGGATGCCAGGAGTTCAGGTGGGCTACCAGTGAAGGGGGACACTCATCAGAGGCAGGAAGGCATCCGGGGCAACGTGTGGGGGACCCGGAGCCACGGCTGTGGTCATTCTGTCTACAACGGAGGATGCCACTGGACCAGAGCGTCTGGATCAACTCAAACCGCAGGGCATATGGGAGAAAAGGACTCTGGGAGGCCATCTGTGAAGTCGCATCAGATGCTCGGCTGGGGGAGGAGAGCCCCTGACTGGACATGCCCCCCAGGCAGAGGAAGGGTGGCCACCGCTGTCACCCACTCTCACAGAGTCATTCTCTCATCCAGCTTCATTTCCCTGCTGACTTTTACCTCTCATTCTGCTCGGTTCTCTTAGACTTATTTCTTGTTCATATTGCAGTTACCACAGCGATTTCTCCGAATGCGTCCCTCACCCTTCGAGCCCAGTGTCAAGTTGGCCTCAAGGCTGACAACTTCCACTCTCAACCTCCTAAGTCACTAAGGCCAAGGGAGGCGGGCACGCTGGCCTCCTTCCCACCAGCCTCTCTCTCTGCAAACACGAGGCTTCTGTTTGCTCCTGCGCACGGTCTTCTCATCTGGTCCTCCCTGAGCCTTCCGCCGTCCTGGCGCTGCTTCCCCTTCCTCACTTCCACCCTCCTCTCTCCCCTGTGAGTCTACAGCCTGGCACGTTCTCCTCTGAGTTCCCAAAGAGCATTGCTACCTCAGGGTCATGCACGATGGAACATCAACTCCTCCAGTTCCGACCCTGAGCTCATACCCGCACGTCGCCGTGTGTAGTAGCACCCACGTTTCTGTGCGCATCACACATGGGATTACCATACCCGTCGTTACACCCACAGTATGCAATCGCTGTACCCATGTGTCATGTGCATCCTTAGTTTCCCCTAAAAAATTTGGGCAAAAGTGTGTGCATTATACAAGGAAAATACGGCCCATTGCCCCTGCCACAAACCAACCAGCCAACCACCCCAGGCTTTCCCAGAGATCTTCGTTTCCTTTTGTCGTCAGACTTCAGACTCAGAGCCGTCTCTGACAGCTCCCCCACCCCGCACATTCAGAACTGGGAATTTCGCTGTAAGCCCTTACGCAGCCACCACTTAGGAGAGTTATACCTCAGACACAAAACAGGCTCGCAAAGGAGGAAGTTGCAGGTCTTGCCATGAGAGTCACCTGCCCAGGCTGCAGCTCCTGGGCCGGCTCCGGTGCCGACGCAATGACTTCCTGCCCATCACTGCTCTCAGGGTCCCCGTCGCCCACCCACTGGTGTGAGGCTGGTGTAGCTGCTGGGCTGTGACAGTGACAGGTGGGCTGTGACCGCCCCACAGTGTCACAGGGAGCAGGGGCCCGTGGACTAGCTGCCCCAGCCCCATGCTGTGCCATCGGGGTTTCTCCCGGTGTCTCCGGTCCAGCAACGTGCCTGCTGTTTCTGTCGTCTCGGGATGGAGAGCCAGGAAAGCCAGGCAGCTTCCGTTTGCCATCGTGTCCAGAACCATAACATGACTGAGAAAACAGAATCGTAAATACAAGTCTAGAAAACCTGGCCAGGGCTAGAAGAGGCTCAGTGGGTTGGAGCATTGTCCCACACACCCAAAGGTTGTGGGTTTGATCCCCGGTCAGGGAACATGCCTAGGTTTTGGGTTCGATTCCCAGTCTGGACGCATATGAGAGGCAACTGATCGATCAATGTTTCTCTGTTTCTCTCTCTCCCTTCCTCTCTCTTTAAAATCAATAAACATATTCTCAAGTGAGGATTTTTTAAAAGGTCTTCTAAATTGTCAAAGTAAATAAAATTTAAAATAAGCATTATTTTAAAGAAGCAAAATTTAAAATAAATATTTTACATAAAGAAATTTAAAGTAGATATTATTAGAAATAGAATTTTAAAGTAAAGAATGGTAAAAGCATTCAGAAAAGATGAGTTTAGGAAAAAAGGGAAATAATGAAATAAAACAAGGGAAAAAAGAAATTTAAAAGTTACAAAAAACTTTAAAAGTGTAAAAGGATAAAAGCAGCAAATGATCACCAAAAAGGCAAAATTCCCTAAAACTAGGACTCCCGAAGGTGAGACAGACGCACAGTTGTGCAAGGCCACGGAGGGAGAGCCGTGAGGAACACAAGCCAGGCAATCAGAGGTTGAGACCCATGGCTGGAGCAGGTGTGTTTAACACGAAGTTATAGGGAAAAAATAAGAAGAAAACCCACAGAAATACAAAATCCCAGGAAATGGGTCCTTCGAAATGCTTTCCTAAACTGGAGCAGTTCACCCAGGAGGGTTCTGGAGCGGGGGACCTGGCGGGAGGACTGCGGGGGCCGAGCTGTGCAGCACAGTGTCTGTTCGGGGCTCTGCCCATCCCGGGGCGCGGCCAAACCAGGACAGCGGCCCTTTACCCAGGGGCTAACGCGCCAGACCCTGGAGCCACACTGCCAAGGGCCCAGTCCCCGCATGTCCACCTCATAACTACGCTGCCGTGGGCGTGTTCTTCAACATCCTGCGCCTCCCGTTCTCCGAACGCCGACTGGGGTGAAAACAGCGTTTCCCTCACGGAGGTCCCTTTAAGAATCAACCAGGGAAAGTGCTGAGGACGAGGCCTGACATTCCCTCAGTGCTCACAAGCGAGCCGTGGCTGGTTACGAGTCTCAAAGAGCATGCTTTTAAAATGCTTTTACTCTAGAAAGCTGCAAACAGAAGCAAAAGGAGAGAAAACAGTGAAGCAAACCCCCATGCACACCTGTCTCAGCTTTGGCCATTGCCCACGCGTGGCCAGTCTCATCTGGTCGGTCCCCACCTGTCGGCTGTGCCCCCTTTAGATTATTTTGAGGCAAGTGCCAGATGTGGTATTAATGCATCTTTCAATGTTACAGTCTCTGTCACTGAAAGAGAAGGCTTTTTAAAAATATTAACAATTTAAAGAAAATACTTGATACGTACCCAGAGCTTGTACGAAGGCCAAACTTAATCTGGTATTACTCCCTTCAGACGTTAGCACGTAGAGCGTATATTCAACAGTATTCGTGAATGGAAACTAATTGAATTTAAATTTTTTTTCTCTAACAATTTTGTTGAGACTCATATTATACAGTAAGAGAGTTTTGTTCCTTTGAGAGAGAAAAGCAACCAAGGCTTTTCCCTAAGTGCTAGTGCTGGTGAGAATTATAGTTTGAGTGGCCATTACAACTATAGTTTTTCCATTGATGCATTCCGTTCTGAGGAAGTTTAATGGGTATTTTCCATCGCATTCTTAGGATGCCGTAATACACTGTATATTCTACAAGGGAACTCTTTTCATATTTTAATATGAAAGATGCATCTCAGTTCTAGAAACTTCAGCATTATCTGCTCCATACCCTTAAGGGCGTATTATTACAATGACTCTTAACACCCTTGTATGACCCAAGGCGGAGAGCATCCCGCTGCGCTACGGAGTGGCCAACCCTTCTCGGGGTCTGCTGACTGTCCCGCAGCAAGGACCCCGGCATCCATCCCTGCAGCAGTCTGGCCCGTGACGGGCTCCAGCACTTGGCTCAAGCCACTCGCTGCGACTGTCACACCCTGTTAAGAGCTACAGCGCTCTCTGTGAACAGCGGGGTCAGGCCAAGTCACCAAGAAAAGGCGGGGCAGCGAGAACCGCCAAGGTGGCACTGGAGGTTAGAGAGGCATGCCCTCCCTGTGAAGGGAGCTGTACAGAGCGCCGTGACTGGAGACTGGGCCCCCCTGCTAAATGTGGCGGCCGGAAGAGGGGCAAAGGCAAGTGTGGCCGACACTGGTCCTCACTGGCTGGAGAGCTGGACACTCCCCCTGGCTTTTGGTGCCCATGGGATTCTGAGGACTTTTAAATGGAGTGTGCCAGGAGGCAAAAAGTCAGTGGGTTCGTTCCCCTCCCCCAGCGCAGGGGCGTGTCAACGGTGGCCACTGTGGGCCTGTGAGCAGAGGCCTGGGGCACAGATCCGAAAAGTGCCTGGAGCTAGACAGCACCCGGAGACCAGCGAAGCCGCCCACGTTTACGACACTTCGGGGCGGGGGCGGGGAGAGGCTCCTGGCGCAGCCTTGCACTGAGCCGGCAGAGCTCGACAGTGATTTTTCTTTGAGTGTCTTAGAGGAGACAGGCTTTCAGGCAGAAAGTTGCCATTATTTCCAAAGACCTTGGTGCTAATAGTCAGCACTGTGAACAGATTTTTGTTCTTGTGTTGTTTTTAGTTCTTAAACCTATGCAGTAGTTGTAATGACAAACATTTAAGTAGCTTTTTGATTGTGAAACAATAGATACCTTTCCACTGAATTCTGTCATTGGAAGTTTGCCGGGTAGGCGGTGAGTGGTAGGCCTCCCTCCTGCCCCCTGCCCCACCACCACTGGTTGGGTTTGGTAACACTCTCAGGTCCAAATGAAATGATTTATGTCTCTGCTCTTGTGACAATGGCTTGTCTAATCACGAACACGCACAGATATGCCTCCCAGGCACCAAGGTTCCTGAATCATCCCACCTCCACAGTAGCTAAGATACCAGTAAGTTCAAGGCCTCGAGTGTCTCCCTGCACATGGTTGTTCTATGCTGTTCTCTTCAACAGCCGGAGACTGCCCCTGAGGGAAGGCTGCTACCCCATAAGCCACAGCAGAGATGAAGTGGGAAAGAGGGATCGGGCCACGGCAACTGGAAAAGGGGGAGGACACTTTGATTTAGATGCTCAGAGAAGGCACCTTCGGTGCTCCCTGTGAAAAAAAATCTCAGTGCGGCGTTGGAAAAAACACGTGATTTCATGATTAATGAAACAGTGAAGATGGTTAATAATCCGGAACTGAAGTGTCCATATTTTGGGAACATAATAAGGGCAAACGTTTAGGACAGTCTTTAAGAAAAGAAGTTTCGCTTTAAAATATGAATAGGACAAACTGTCACTGAGCTTAGCCCCTCATCTGATGTCAACCTCCTTCCTCACGTGCTTTACAGCCCCGGGTCAGAGCGGTGAGAGGCGCCGGCCCCAGCCCAGTACCTACGGAAGGCCAGCTAACCCGTCCCTGTCCAGAAGCACACTTTCTACCTCAGATTGCCATGCTGGGCCAGATCATCCGATTTGCACTTTTAAATTTGAATGTAAATTTACTAAAGAGACATCCACTGCATCACTTCAGGGAAATAAATGCAGGAACCATAAAAAAAAATTGTCTTGGTTCAACTGGCAGCAGAGTCAACAGTGGGCGTTTCAGGAAAGCTCTTTGAGCGAGCTCACACGTCTTTGGAGAACTCACCTCCATCGCTCGCACCGCGCAGGGCGCTCTCCGGCCCTGCATTTCACTAGAACCACGATCTGCTCTGCACAGGCAACATACTTCAGCTGTGTGTTCAAATTCTTAAAGACAAACTAGCTTTTAGGAAGAGCAGGGAAAGATGTCCATGACTTAGAAGTCACTGGTATCGAACTGGAGAGGTTTCTTGCTAGACGACCCTTTCCAAGCAATGGCTTTGCTTTCTGTCTTACACAAAACAGTACATTTGTGAGCGAGTGTAGAACACTCATGAGAGCATAAAGCAAAAATTAAAGTCAGCTACAATCTACTCATTCAGAAAAAAGGTTAATATTTTGATGCATCTCCTCAAAAAATAATAATATAGGCATAACAGCAAAATTGAGATCATATTCTATTTCAGTTGTGAATCAGATTTTTTGAATTTAGTATTACATTAAGAATATTGTCTCATTATCAGATATGTTCATTACCAGTTTGATTAATTGCTTCATAACATATGATCATAGTAATATAATTTATTTAAAGCATGTCCTATTTTTGAAAATAAGATTGTTTCCATTCTTTTGATTTTATAAATGACAAAGTTAAGTTTATACATTAAAATAAGTGACCAAATCTTGTCAATTAGAGCTATTGACCGCCTCTCAAAACCATCCATTCTTTTCATTCCTATTGCTACTTCCGTATTTCCCTCAATAATCGTAATAACTCTCTGAGAAGCTTCTGTGCCCTCAGGCTATCTCCTCCTCATGGTCATTTCCCACAATTCAACCTAAGTAATCTTTACCTTTAATTTTCTTTAAATTATTGAGTTTGATAACATGCCATGTTAGCTAAGATATGAGGAAACTGGTGCTCTCATTTATTGCTAGCAGTAATCAAAATCGGTAAACCTTCTATGAAGGGCAGCTTGGCATATCTATAGAAATTGTGAATTACAAGTTATAAATTCAAAATATATGTATCTTTTAGGGGGAGCATTCCACTATTAGAAATTTATCCTATAGGTATATACATGTTCAATAAATAGAGATAAAGTTTATACTGTATAATTTATTGGATCTTTTTAATTTTAAGCCATGAAAATATGTTGTTAATCAAGAAATTAAATTTTTAAAAAATTTAAGTGAATATTTTATTTTTTATTTTTTTAAAGATTTTATTTATTTAGAGAGACGGGGAGGAAGAGAAACATCAATGTGTGGTTGCCTCGTGCACATCCGCAACTGGGGACCTGGCCCGCAACCCAGCCATGTGCCCTGACTGGGAATCGAACCAGTGACCTCTCTGTTCACAGGCTGGTGCTCAGTCCACTGAGCCACACCAGCCAGGGCTAAATGAAGAGTATTTAAAACATGATGAAAAAGAGCCAACACTCGTGCCAAACAATAACATTTGGAGTTGTCACAGTTGAGTTCTCTCCACCCTCTTCAATCCCACTCTCTCCAAAACTTGTCTGAGATAACCGTGTTCTTGAAGTAGTCCTTACCATTCCTTAGACATATTTTTATTATAAACACATACACACATATATATTTTAACCATCAGATACTGTACTTTACCATACAATTTTTAAAAATTAAATTTACTGCCTCCTCCCATACATGAGCTCAACTTCGGACAGACCTCTACCGGTTCTCTTCCCAGCCGCAGGCCTGGCCCCTGGCGCG
Organism: Micronycteris hirsuta; assembly: GCA_004026765.1. Lineage (NCBI taxonomy): Eukaryota > Metazoa > Chordata > Mammalia > Chiroptera > Phyllostomidae > Micronycteris > Micronycteris hirsuta. Next base: position 135,490 of record PVJI01001303.1, read on the forward strand.
GTCCGTGCCCTGAGTGATGGGATGACGTGAGCGGGTGAGTAAACGTTCGTGACACTTCTGTTTGATGGCAACAACATGAAAATACCAAGGGAATGAACACACGAATTGTGGCTCAGTATACTGCCTAGCAATTACAATGAGGGCTGTAGAATTATGTTGTCTAAGCAAGAATAAATTCCAGGACTACAAAGTGGGAGACAAGCAAGCTGCAGAATAACACTAATATGTGTGTACATTAAAACTGCAATACAGGGTGCGATGCACACATACAGAGTTGGCAACAGTGTGTATGTGTGTGTAAGTTCGTGTGTGTGCACTGAATGTAGCAAGTGATTCAAAATATATGGGGAAGACCAAATTATCAAGACCTTTCGAGACCATTTTGAAAAGGATACCTGGTGATAAAATGTGTTCCATCAGATTTCCCCTAGGAATGGGACTGGAACTTTATGGAACTGACCAATTAGTTTGGAAATAGTTAATTTCTGTGATTTTTGCCTTTCATTCATGCACATAACGGTTTCATTTATTTAGGTCTTCACTATCTTTTAATTAAGTTTTATCATTTTCTCTATAGTTTGTTAGCTGTATTCCTCAATGTCATATACTTTTATTCCTTTTGTGGAATATGACTTTTGAAAGTTATCTTTTTGAATACATTGTTACTGGTATATGGGAAGCAATATTCTTGTATATTGATCTACCATTAAGCAAGATTACTTATTTTTTATTTAGTCTAATAATTTGCCTATAGATGTTTTCAGACTTATATGTGAAAAGTCATTTTATCTGTGAATAATGATACTTGTGGTCCTTTTATTCTAATTACTTTTCCATTATAACTTTTTATTATCTTATTGTACTGCCTATAGTTCCAATTTAATGTTGGATATAAGTGATGATAATTGGAATTTTAAAATGGAATACATTTTCCTTGTGGTAATTATAAAAAAAAGTGGACTGAAAATTGGCAAGGACACAGAAGCCTGCATGCTCAGCCTCATGGTCTCATCACAGTTACAGAACACTCACACACGCAACATCCCGTCAGCCTCATGGTCTCTTCACGGTGACAGAACACTCACACCCACAATCACCTGTCAGCCTCATGGTCTCATCACAGTGACAGAACACTCACACCCACAATCACCTGTCAGCCTCATGGTCTCATCACAGTGACAAAACACTCACACCCACAATCACCTGTTAGCCTCATGGTCTTATCACAGTTACAAAACACTCACAAACACAACAGCCTGTCAGCCTCATGGTCTCTTCACAGTTACAGGACACTCACACATGCAACAGCCTGTCAGCGTCACGGTTTCTTCACAGTTACAGAACACTCACACCCACAATCACCTGTTAGCCTCATGGTCTCATCACAGTTACAAAACACTCACAAACACAACAGCCTGTCAGCCTCATGGTCTCTTCACAGTTACAGGACACTCACACCCACAATAGCCCTTCACCCTCATGGTCTCATCACAGTTACAGGACACTCCACCCACAATAGTCAGCCTCACGGTCTCTTCAGTGACAGAACACCCACACCCACAATCACCTGTTGGCCTCATGGTCTCATCACAGTTATAGAACACTCACACCCACAATAGCCTGTCAGCCTCATGGTCTCTTCACAGTTACAAAACACTCACAAACGCAACAGCCTGTCAGCCTCATGGTCTCTTCACAGTGACAGAACACTCCACCCACAACAGTCTGTCAGCCTCACGGTCTCTTCACAGTGACAGAACACCCACACCCACAATCACCTGTTGGCCTCATGGTCTCATCACAGTTATAGAACACTCACACCCACAATAGCCTGTCAGCCTCACGGTCTCTTCACAGTGACAGAACACTCACACCCACAATCGCCTGTTGGCCTCATGGTCTCATCACAGTTACAGAACACTCACAAACACAACAGCCTGTCAGCCTCATGGTCTCATCACAGTGACAACACTCACACCCGCAATTGCAGAACACACATGTTTCAAGGCATGTGGAAGTTGTGCAGAATAGGCCATATCCTGAACAATAAAACAAATCTGAATAAATTTAAAAGAATTAAAATAATTTTAAATACGCTTTCTGACCATATGAAATTAAACTAGAAATTAATAACTGCAAGATTTCTAGAAAATATTCAAATATTTAAAAAATTTTTAAAAACTCCTAAGTAACTCATGAGTCAAAGCAAAATTGTGAAGGAAAACAAGAAAACATTTTGATCTGAATGATAATGAAAATACAGCACCAAAATGTGTGAAATCCTGCCGAAACGGTGCTTAGGGAAGCGCTGTAGCAGTATGCTGGTATTAGAAAAGGAAAAATCTTAAAGAGCAGAAATCAATAAAGTGAAAACAGAAAAATAATAAAGAAAAAAGATTGATATACTTGATAAATCTGTGGCCAGACTCACCGAAATAATAAAATAGTAACAAAATAGCGCACCAATGGCTGACGATGGGGGTACGGGGGCACCGCTGCCGACGGCAGACACAGTAAAAGGCTGGTAAGGGACACAGACAGCCACGGGCTCAGAACTCAAAACCTCACAGAGAAAGCCCGTCAACGGCACTAGGTGAATCACACTATTATGTCGCTAGTGATACATTAATTGTTAGAAGATGAGAATTCTGCTTTTTGTTCTATCACTGGTCAGGTATTCCTTGATGGTATAAATCCATGGAGAAATTGAGAGCTTCTATATAGTACCAGAAAGGATATAAAGTTAAAAATGAATGTAAATTGTAGGAAAATCTAGGATTCTGCACTCCAAAAATAAGTCCTCTAGGGAGCCCAGTGCGGGGTTTCATTTTCCCCGCCCTCCCAGGCCTGGGGCGGGGGCGGCAGGGGGTGGATCGAGTGGACCTTGTGCACAGCCTCGGCTGCACCGCCAGCCCTTCGACCCCCACTACTATCTGCCATGTTCACACCGTCACCTCAGAAGGCCGGTGTGGTCACCAGAGGGTCCCTGTTGAGCCTGAGCTCCTCAGGCTCACTGGACACCAACACCAGAGCAGCGTCAGGCTCTGTCCTGCCTCCCCGTCCTTCAGGCGGGTCACACCGTCCCTGCCTCCTCTGGGACCCCCCCGCGTGCTCCGCAGAGGGAAAAACACAGAGCGAGGGTTCAGGAGAGCTGTGTCACCTAAAAATGGAATAAGGGTATACTTCATGCTAATTAGTTTTTTCCTCTAAATTAGACTGTCTTTGACTTGCCAGAAAGGGTATCTTGGAAATTAAACTGTGATTTCATCTAGTGATTTGTAATCAGTGAGCTGCAAGAATGTTTAAAACGTGCAATTCCCGACTATTTAGTCAGGGGCACTGACCTCTTTTCCCTTAGATGGTCAAATAAAAAATAACAACCGCCAAGACAACAATAGCCAGTGTGAGTGAATCAAAATTATATCTACATTTTTGTCAGATTGGGAAAAACAGAGCATCTATTTTGGTGCGCTGCAGAATTTTAGTAATTAGTTTATGTGTACCGTGAGATGAGAAATGTTGAAAATTGCTGATTTAATCAATCCTCCCAAGCGTTATGTCAGCGCTACGCATCTAGACTCACTAATGAAGAAAGGGAGGTGCAGCCTGCATGATGGGCGTATTTTGGCACTCTGGTAACTATCCGTGCACAGTGATACTTCTGCATCAGTGTGTCATTCCAGCAAATAAGTCCTCAGAGCACGTTCCTACTGAATACTACTAGTGACGCAAGCACTAAGGAAAAGTGAACACAATGCGACTAGCACAAACTTAGAGCACAGATGTTTCTCAAAGTGTGTCCAAATGGCTGCAGCAGTCTGTATTCCCCCAACAGTGCAGGAGGGTTCCCCTTTCTCCGCATCCTCGCCAGCACTTGTCACTTGTTGATTTGTTATGATGGCCATTCTGACTGGCGTGAGGAGGTACCTCATTGTGGGTTTAATTTGCATCCCTCTGATGGCTAGTGATGTGCGGCATCTTTTCATATGACTCTGGGCCCTCTGTGTGTCTTCCTTGGAGAAGCATCCTGTGCCCATGTTTTAACTGGGTTGTTTGTCTTTCTGGTGGCGAGTCATATAAGTTCTTTATATATTTTGGATAGTAGACCCTTGCCTGGTGTATCATTAGCAAATACGTTCTCTTATAGAGTTGGTTCCCTTTTCATTTGATGGTGGTTTCTTTAGCTGCGCAGAAACTTTTTAGTTTGATGTAGTCCTATTTGTTTATTCTTTCCTTTATTTCCCTTGGCCTGGGAGACATGTTGGCAAAACTATTGCTACACCAGATGTCTGAAATTTTACTAAGTTTTCCTATTGGATATTTATGGTATAGCAACTTATATCTGTCTTTTATCCATTTTGAGTTTATTTTGGTGTATGATGTAAGGTGTAGCCTAATTTCATTTTTTTGCAAGTACCAGTCCAGCTTTCCCAACACCATTTATTGAAGAGACTGCCTTTATTCCATTGTACGCTCTTGCCTCCCTTGTCAAATATTGACCATAAAGGTGTGGGTTTATTTCTGGGCTTTCTGTTCTGCTCTGTGTATCTGTTCTTATTCCAGTACCAAGCTGTTTTGATTACAGTGGCCTTATAGTATAGTTTTATATCAAGTATTTTGATTCCTCCCACTTTGTTCTTCTTTCTCAAGACTGTGGAGGCTATTCAGGGTCTCCTTTTGATCCAGCAATTCCACTTCTGGGAATATAACCTAAGACTACGGAATCCCAATTCAAAAGAATATATGCACCCCTATGTTCATAGCAGCTTTATTTATAATAGCTAAGATCTGGAAACAGCCTAAGTGCCCATCAATAGATGAGTGAATAAAAAAGCTATGGCACATTTACACAATGGAATACTATGTAGCAGTAAAAAAGAAGGAACTCCTACCTTTTGCATCAGTATGGATGGACCTGGAGACTATTATGCTATGAAATAAGCCAGGCAGTGAAAGGCAAATGCCATGTGATCTCACTGACATGTGGAATCTAATGAACAAAATAAACTAAAGAGCAAAACAGAATCAGAGGCACAGAAACCTGGAACAGACTGGCAGCTGTCAGAGGGGAAGGGGAGTAGGAACTGGTTGGAAGAAGGTGAAGGATGGGAGTGGACAAAGGGGAAAATTGGGACAACTGTAATAGCATAGACAACAAAATATTTTAAAAAACAAAAATGAAAAGGTATGTGAATGCACATTATGCAAATCTATAATAAGAGAACACTAAATTCAGATCTTTGACTGCTAGGGCTACATCTGATTATAAGCTGTCATGTAATTCCTGGCTGAACAGTTGCAGAACTGCTCCTAATTTCTCCTAATGAAACCATGGAAATAGAAAATCATATTGTGAACTGAAAAATAGAACCTCCAGAAAGGATCACCCTGCAATTCGCTCCATCTGGTGGTCAGCTTCAGGGACAAGATAATGAGGCGTGCTTGTCAACTGGGACTTGGGCTCGCACGTGGCTGCTGGGGAGACTAGCAAGCAGCATACTCAAAGGGGGGCAGGGGTCGGTCTGGGCTCCAGTGGTGCTCCCAGGGGGCCACAGATGAACTTCTAGGGAAACCTCTGCAATTCTATGCAACATATTCAAGGGTGCGATTCAGCGAAGGCACTGTTAGGAACAGCCAAGTCTAGAGTGAGTGAGGTTGAGGTGTAGGGGGCCTCACCTCAGCTCAGCCCCAGACAGGACAGGGGTGCAGGGTGTAGCGTGGCTCCCTGCCTTCCCTGTCACTACTTGCAGCCTTGGGCACATTTCAGTGACTATGATGAGGAGAGCATCCTCCACAGGCCTGTGACCTGCCCTTGTCCTTCACGCTGGCTGTTTCCACTCATTCCAGCCACCTTGCAACTGCAAGACTGGCATGCCTGGGCCCTCTTCTGGGTCACAGGTAGTCTCTCCAGCAAGCCCAAACTTGAGGGGAGTGTGTCACCTGCCCTGGAAGCACCCTTAACCAGTGACTCTGTGTCCTTTAAAACCTAGCAATTCCATTCAGCAGAGTGTGCTCTGAGACACACGTGCAAAATGACCACACACACGCACATGCACATGCATGCACGTGAATCCATGAGCATTAATCTCAGCATTGCTTATGATAGAAAAAGACTTGAAACAGCCTAAATAGCCATCTAAAGAGGATGGGCTGAGAAGTCACAGTTCAGTGGCCCAGTGGGATTCCACGCAGTTGTTACAAAGAGCTGACCAGCTCCATGGGGCCCAGTACAGAGTCACCATTGAAATATATTGGTAAACGAAGAAGAAAAGCCAGGTGCAAGACAGCGTGTGTTGTGTACAATGACTTGTGTAAAAACAGTTACATGGATGTGCAAACAGCACATCTGGAAGGATGCACAAACACTGCTGGCATGGGCCCCGTCGAAGAATCACACAGCAGGAGGCCCAGAGAGCTGAGGGGGTCTACCTTCTTCCCCATCCTTTTTGTACCTTTTGAATCTCATGTCATGGTAAAAGCTGAAGATCCCGGGCCACTCTGCAAACAGCTGCCTGGCACCAGGAGAGCCAGACCTCACCCCTAGGGGGCGCCATAATGCCCAGGCGGCCCAGAGATACCTCCAGTGTCATCCCACTAAAACCTAAACACCAAAGTGGTTTGAGGGCGTCTGCGAGACGCCATCTCATGGGGTCTTCGGTCTTCTATTTCGGCATAAAAAAATTGTCAATACACAAAAGTTGAAAAAACTTTATATTGCACCACCTAGATTCAACAATTAGAATGTCTGTACTTATGATAAACCTATCCATCTCTCCATCACTCTCTTCAGCTATCAATTCATCTTATTTTTATGCATTTAAACGTAAGTTGAAGACATCAGACACTCCTCCTCAAATCCCTCTCAAGACACATTATCCCGGAGCGATGCTCTCACCCTCATTGAAAAGGCACGCACTACTGAGTGTGCGCACTAATAAGTACACACGCATTTTATTGCAAGCTATCCTAAACTTCTCTAAAAATCACTTCCGTATAAATTATAAACACCACGCATGTCATCAATGCAATAAGCTTTCCCAGAGCCGAGGCTGAACTGGAGATGAGATGCAGGACGAGCCCACGGGCTCCTGGTCAAGGGAAACACGGGCCCTGAATTTGTTACCGGAGGAGGGGGGCGGGCAGGGTGTGGGCCTTCACTTCTGAATGGCTCCTGTACAGAATCTCTGGGGACTTCCGAAGAGCACAAGGTTAAAACAGAATTTGGAAATGGCTCCGCCACTTTACAGGGACGAGGAGAGCTGCGGCTTCAGGGCCCAGCCTGAAATGCAGTCCAGGCAGAGGCAAGAGCGAGAGAGAAATCGGGGGTCCGTGGGACATTCCTGGGCAGGGACAGTGGGTGAAACTGAATTGGGTTATTTAACTCCAAGGAGATGCACATGAAGCTCCTCTGCCGCGTGAAACCCAGACACAGTTCGTCCTACATTTCCCGTCACGAGGACACGGGGACTTTACACTGAACACCCTCGGGGACCGGAGTGTTTCTTTGCAGACAAAATGAACTCGGCTTCATTGATTTTCCTTTTCCTTCATCATTAATATTCAGTTTTCTCTGCAAATTAGAAACAGAGCACACAGCCTTGGCAGTTTTGTGAAAAAGAATATTATGTAGGAGGAACTTAAAAACAATTCTGGATTGGCCTCTTCTTCACAACCGCTGTGAAGAGCTGGTCAAGGCAGGTGTTACAGAAGGGCACCTCTGTGCTGTGCTGCCCTGATGCTCCAAGGGACCAGACCACCTTGTTCACAGGGCCACTAGGCTAAGGGAGGGGTGTGGGGGAAGAGGGGGAGAGAGAGAGAGATGGGGGCAGGGAGAGGGAGGGAGGGAACATACACAAGACCTTTTGAGACCTAACTTTGACATGGTACATCAGTTCTGCTGTATTTTTACTGCTCACAGCAAGAGACAATTCTCGCCTGGAGTCAAGGGTGGAGAATTAAGCTCTCAGCAGCACCAGCTGCAAAGTCACATAGCAATAGGACATGGATACAGAGAAAGGGACAGTAGTGGCCACTGCAAGGGGTGAGGGCAAATCATGTTCCCCTTTCCAGAGACCCAGCACGTTCTAAGGGGACTTTTTGAAGGCAACTCATTTCCAAATATTTAGAATTCTAGCAAGTTAGCCACAGATGCCTTAGAGCCAGTGTGGCTTAAGGAACAGCAGAAGCACGTCTTCATCAAGTTCCGGTGTTGGAAATGGGGGACACGAAGCAACCACCGCACTGCCCACCCAGCGAGGGCCTAGAGGGCAAGGACCCTCTGCTCCCTACCCCGTCTCAGGAGTTCTCTCTGCCAACTACATACATGATGCTTTATTTAATTATAGAAATACAATCTGAATAATTCCCATTTGTGATGAATAATTTATCACTAGACTCTAATTACCAGATTGCAGAATACCAGCATCTGTGCCAGATTCACTCATCTACAATTTTATTTCAACATCAAACTCTGTTTATAGATACTGTTACTCTCATAGCTTGACTGTCCTTTTCCACGTAAAAAATTTAGAGTAAAACAGAGGCATGGACACATGGACCAGACTGACAGCTGTCGGGGGTGGGGGCAGTGCAGGGAGAGCTGGATAAAAAAAGAGGAGCAGCCGAAGAGCACATGGGCATCACCCACAGACACAGACAACCCTGCAGTGAGGGCCAGGGTGGGGGCGGCTCAGTAAAGGCGGCAAAGGGAGGGGAAATGGTGACATCTGTGAGAGTGTCAACAATAACAATAAAGAATAAGAGCCCCGGCTGGTGTGGCTCAGTGGATTGAGTGTTGGCCTATGAACCAATGGGTCACCGGTTAGAATCCAATGTCCCCAGTAGGGGGCGTGTGAGAGGCAACCACACATTGATGTTTCTTTCCCTTTCTTTCTCCTCTCTTCCCGCCCCCTTTAAAAATAAATAAATAAATCTTAAAAAAAAAAAAACATTACTTAAAAAAAGGAAAAAAATCTTCATGCAATAAAAAAGTTAGAGTAAATACTGGCTGTAGAGCAGACCCAGCCTGCTCCTGCCTGGTGCCTCAGTGCGCATGCTCTCTCCATTCCTCTGTCCAACTCAGGGTGGCCAGTGTCCAACTCAGGGTGGCCAGACTTAGAAAGTAAAGCCCAAGCCAAACATTATATAGGACACACTGATGCTAAACATTTACTCATTGTTTATCTGAACTTCACATTTAAGCGGTCATCCCGTGTTGGATCTGGCAAGCCTACACGTGTGGGGAGAGACAGAGAAGCAAAGTCCAGGCATTGGGAGAGGAGCCTTAATGAAGACGGTGACAAAGTTAGTGCCACAGCGAGAGGGGACTGGCTCCAATCTGTATTACGTTAAAGGAGAGAACGTGCTGAAAAAGTACTTCTGTTTCACGGATTAGACATTACGAAGAGACACCTGATGGCAGACCTGACTCTGTTACACATCTTTTATGTGACTCAGGGAAATTAACATTTTTCCAGATATGAGGGCTCTGCTACACACAGGTTTGCAATGGGAGACAGTGAAGATGTGCAGGTGAAAAATGACACTCACCCCTAACCCGGAAACTCCTGGTTTGCATATGAAGTAACGACACTGCCTTATGTTCGCACTCTGCTTTCATTTCCTCCCCGTTACATCTGTGGCCCCACTTCTTCCTCACCAAGATCCTGTGAGAAGTTATTTGGCAAAACCATTCATTTCTATTATCAATCCTGAGGTTGCTGCAGGTCAGTTTAAAGGTCCTAACATTAACAGTGAAGGGACTCCCTCCCACTAATGTCCAGCCTACGGCTGTGTCCACCTGCCCACACTCTCTGCTGGACAGCTGAGTTCCCAAATGCAGAGGCCACACATTCACTTATTCAACACACAGCTTTGCCCTGGTCTCATGTGGGCCACACGGGCCATCGGGTCACACAGCCCATCCTCTCCACCCGTCCTCACATCCCCCTCAGGGTGAGGAGGAGTCAGAAGGCAGGGCAGCACCCCTGCAGGCTCTGCTGTTCGCACAGTGAAGCCCAAGGCACTCCACACCCATGTCTAGCCGCATGGAATTTACATGCGTGGGGGGGAAATAATCCACGTGCCCAGTGACACATGCTGGGAAAGTAATTCCGTTTCACGGATGGGACATTGCAAAGAGACATCTGGTGGCAGATATGATAATGCTCTCAAAAGTAACGGTACATTTTGGGGGCATATATTTGGCTAACCTTCAGCAGTGAACTATTGAATGCTTTCCTTCGGAGATCAGGGGTGGGGCATGACCACGGATCCGGCCACCTGTACTCCAGGTGGTACTGGAGGCGGGAAACCAATGAAGGGCATCACGATCGGAAAACAGGAGTGAAGCTGCGTTTATTCACCGGTGACATCCTTATGTGCTCAGTAATGCTAAGGAATCTGAGAAGCAACCACCAGAAACAATAAATGAATGTAGTAAGTTTACATAATATAAGGTCTAAGTACAATAAATTATTGCGCTTCTACATAATAGGCACAATTAGAGAAGAAATTTAAAAACAATACCTTTTATAAGAATATAAAAAATATCAAAGACCTAGGAAGAAATTTAACAGAAGAAGTGTAAGCCCTATATGCTAAAACTACAAAGAATTACAGAAAGGAGTTCTTTAAAGCTCTGAATATATGTACATATATAATCTATTCATGGACTGAAAAACAATTCTTTTTACTCTGTCAGTTCTTCCAAATCTGCAGGTGCGACACAGCCACAAACTCACTCCCAGCCGCATCTCTGCGACGCCGACAAGCTTGTTCTAAACTGACGCGGCCACGCCAGGGCCCCGGGCTAGCTAAGCCAGCCCTGAACAAGAACGCAGGAGAACAGCTTCTCTGATATCAAGATTCATTATAAATGTATAGTATTTAAGATTTTGTGGCATTGGCAGAAAGTCCAGAAACAAATTCACATACTAAAAAATTAATTGTTAACAAAGACACCTAAACAGTTCAATGAGGAAATAAAAGTCTTCCACAAAGGGAGCTGAAATAACTGAATAAACAGGCGGATGCGAACCTTGACCCTGTTTACACGGCTGGCAGGCACTAACTCGCTGTGGATCACATGCTTAAACATGCAGCCACAAAACGTTTAAACATGAAACAGAAGATCCATGCGACCTTGGAGTGGGCCAAGATTTCTTAGATAGGCCCTCAAAAGTACAACTCATAAGAGAAAAATATTAGTCCATTGAACTTCGTCAAATTAAAAATACTTTTTCAAAAGACACCACTATGAATAGAAAAGATAAGATACAGACTTTAAAAATATTTGCACCACATATATTCTAACACTTAAAGAACTCCTATAAATCAGTATTAAAACAGCAAACAATCCAACAAAAATTGAGCAAAGAGATACTTCACAAAAATATATAAATGTCTATAAGCATGGAAAGAGATGCTAGAAGTATTATCATGAAGATACTGAGTAAAACTGCCTTCTTGAGGTACCACTGTCCAATCACCAAACAGGAATCCGAACCTCCAAGTGCTGGTCGGACGAAGCGCAAACGGGATTCTCATGCACAGCTAGACGGAGCGAAAACAATGCAAGCACTTTGGAAATTCTGGCAATTTGAAAAAACAGTTCAACACATCTCTCTCCTGTGGCCCAGCAATTTCACTCTTGTGTGTTTCTTCAAAATAAATTAAAAGACATATCCCCAAAAATAACTGTAGAAGAAAATTCATAACAGCCCCAAATAAGAAACCACTTGACGGGCCCTGGCGGGTGCGGCTCATGTGGCCAGAGCATCGCCCCACAGCCCGCACTGTAAGACGTACTCTCTGTATACGACCACACGCATGCACATACGTGTTTCCTGAACTTACACAGATGAAAAACGCACGTTGCTTCAGGCTTCATACCACACTAGAACACTTTCTATGAAGCCTCTTTGAAGAAAGCAGCTGTGCTGGCGTTAACTGACCATCGCCTGGCAGGCAAGTGGTGTTCCCCTGCATCGTCACTGCGTTTGCACACGGAGTCACAGCTGACAGGTGCGCTCACTGCCTACGGGCAGTGAGGAAAAGACGGGGCGTATGTTAATAGCCTGGAAGAGAAGTCACCCCCAGAGGCTTTAAACCATTCGGTCTCATTTAACAACCTCACTTAGGCATTCTGGTCTCAACTGAATATATAAATCCTTGTTTCTCAGATATTACTCTAAACAGCTCTTTTTTCTTCCTATAGGGTCACCTGTTGGTCAGTTACATCAAACCTGGGGACGTTCTGTTGCATTTACTTGTCTGACTTTTGCCCTGACATAGGGAAGGTACATGTCTCTCTGACCTGGGCAGAAACTGGGCTGGTGCCGACATGACCTCTGCTGCCCCCCGTGTCCTCTGAGGGGGAAACCGCTGCTGAGAACAAGGATGGACATCCTGCCACCACAGCCACTTCTCACGGAACAGGTGGCAAGGGGCTGGGAACAACAGGAAGGAGCCAGCTGGCCCTGGGGAGGGAGCATCTAGTCAGAGGGCGTGAGGGAGGTCAACTGACATTTTGAAAAATGACCTGAAAGCTGTGTCCATTTCTGACACTCGGGCTGCCCTGAGGCTGCCCACACAGGGAGACTGGGACCGAGACAGTCTCCTGGCTACAGGGGAGGACAAGACCCAAACAAGGAAAATAATGGCCACCTGTGACTCCAAAGCACCCCAGGAGCTCTTTTTTAGAGATGACAGTTGCAAAAGGTTAGAACTAGACTTTTCTGGGGAGAAAAGGGGATTTTCAAATCCCAGTGAGTCTAGGCTTCTCGGAACTGAGGTTTGAAATATAAACCACAGGTAACGAGGATGAGGACAAAATGCAAGGTAAGGAAGGTCACAGAAGCCACGGAAGCCCTCGCTGGCCTGGATGAGTATTCCGGAAGGACTACAGCCAGGACCCCCGGCCCTCGTGTGTGCGCATGCAGGTATGGCTATGGACGGGGTGGCAGATGACAGATACAGGAGGCTTGACTGCACTTGCCTCCTGCATCCTGTTTGGGAGTCCTGGTAGGAAACCGCCTCAAAGGTGTCCAGCCATAGGATGGCACCTATGCCATGGGGACTGAAATGGCAGCAGGGCAGGCTGCCGGGAGAAAAGTCCCCTCACCCCAGGCCTGCACTGGAGGGCCTACAGATGTCCCTGCATGTCCAGTGTGACAATGTGGTCTGACCTGGCATAGAGGCACCTGAGCCAGCAAAACAGGTATCGGAACAAACAGAACCAAGTGGGACAGTGCCCAATTAATCAGTCAGGGACAGGAGAGTTCCAGGAACTAGAGAGCGGCGGGAACAAGTTCCAGGAACGAGAGAACCATGGGGCAGAAACACCCAATGAGAGAAGGAAGAAAGCAGAGCAGTTCAAAGTAACCTGTTACAGGACTACTTCCCCATAGTGCAGTTTTTTCCTTCAAAACCCTACCCAGAACCACCCAGGTGGGAACTGGTCTCAGCTCCACTACTTTCCCTCTCTCGCTCCCGAGAGACCCCTCTTTCAATAAACCCCTTGCTTTGCTATTGGCTCGCTGTCTTCTCATGGTTTCTCAGCAGCTCTGATCTCACACAGTGGGGACCACAGGATTGTAGAGGGGACTGGTCATTGGAAGGGCCTGAGGCTGGCGAGAGGACATTGCTGGGTGTGTCGGGGAGAGGATCTAGAGCAGCAGATGCTGGCATCTACCGCGTGGGACCACGGAGACACGGCACACACACTGGGCCTAGAGACCACCTTACAAAGACCCAGAGTGACAACCCAGCCAATGCGGTCTGTGGGACCCAGGCAACATCACCAAGACATAAACCCCCCTGCACACAGACACCACCCCAGGAGGTCGGGGGAGACGAAGCAGGGCCCACTGAGTGTGAACTTCGATTTGCTTGAGTGCAGAACCTGGATTCACCGAAAGGGGGATGGGCTTCTAACATGAAAGAAACCAAATCTCCTCGACCAGGCAGAATTCAGGGGGGACTGCAGAGCTCAGTAAAACTCATTTTCAGAAAAGAGAGTTATATCTTGGCTTCTGGTCAAGATGACAGTCTAGGTTAAAGTGGTAGCTGCTTCCTCCCACAACCACATCAAAATTACAAGTAAACTACAGAACAACCTTCATTCAGAACTGCCTGAAGTCTAGCTGAACAGAAGTCCTATAACTAACTGAAGATACACAGAAGAAGCTGTATTGAGACTGGTAGGAGGGGCAGAGACATGGAATGGGCTGGTCCCGCACCCTCACATGGGGGTTAAAAATCAGGAGGATACCTCATGTGGAACACCCCTCCAGAGCGAGGAGTCCCAGCCCTGCCCCAGGCCCCCCAGATCAGGTTCCAACGCTGGGAATAGAAGTACCCATAACTCTTGACTGTGAAAACCAGTGGGGATTGCGGCTGAGTGAGGCAGAGGCTTCTACAGTCCCAGGAATTATCTTTAAAGGGCCCGAAAGAAGATTTACTCAGACTCACACACTTGGAGCTCCAATGCTGGGGCAGCAGCTCAAAGGGCAGCAACTTGAAAGGTGTCGGGACCTAAAGGAAGGAACTGAGCCATCTGACTTCAGGGCGAGGGCTGTAAGGGAAGCTTCCTCCCAGACAGAAGTGCTGGCAGAGGCCACTGCTCCTTTGCTGAGCCTCCCCTAGGAGTCGGCAGGTGGGTGTCATATCTGAGCTTTCATCAGCCTGGCTATCACTGTTCACCTGCCCTGCTGATTCCCTGAGACCCTGCCCCACTGAACTTACAGGTCCGCCCAAGCCATTTCCAGGGACGTTTCCATATAAACGGCCTGTCTTGGCTCATGCTGCAGACTTTCCTAAAATCTCACAAATAAGCAGCACGTGATCTCAGCTTAGCAGCCTTTCTATAAGTGGCCCTAGGCCAGGCACCAGAGGCAGCCAGCCTTGGTTTACAGCTTGGCCTCTCCTGAGTACCTCCAAGCACCACAATAGCAGCCATCTGAAGATCACTTTGTAGCTCATGCCGGGTGGCCACAGACAGAGCCCAGGTGGTGGCTGACCTTGGTCTATACCTCACGAGAGGTCCCAGGGACAGTGAACCCAGTGGACAGATTCAGACCGTGTCGAAGCACCACCCACTAGCAGCATATACTCAGTGGCCACCAGAGCCCCACTGAAGGGGCTCCTGCTCCATGGCTTTGACACCTACATAGTAGATCCTCCACAGTGGTCATGGCCAGTCTTTGAAGTTGAACAGCCTGGGGGTAAATCCCTCCCACTGACATGTGAACACCAATCACACCAGGGGTGCATCTGGAGCACTCGGCTTGGGTGCCTGGGGAAGCTGCGCCACTGGCCCTACAGGACACCTACTACAAAAGGCCACTCTCCAAGACCAGGAAAAGCAGCAGCTCTACCCAGTACACAGAAACAAACACAGGGAGGCAGCCAAAATGAGGAGACAAAGAAACATGCCCCAAATGAAAAAAGAAAACAAAACTTCAGAAAAAGAATAAAGCAAAGTGGAAACAAGAGATCTACTAGATGCAGAGTTCAAAGCACCAGTTATAAGGACGCTCAATGAACTTTGGGGAAGAGCAGATGAACTCAGTGAGAACTTCAGCGAACAGATAGAAAATATAAACATGGAGATAGAAAACATAAAAGAGTCAGAAATAAATAATACAGAAACTGAAATGAAAAATACATGACAGGGAATTGACAGCAGAATGGATGATATAGAGGGTCAAATCAGCAATTTGAAACATAAGGAAACAGAAAACACCCAATCAAAACAGAAAAAAAAAGGAATCTCTAAAAATAAGGGTAGTGTAAGGAGCCTCTGGAACAACTTCAAGTGTACCAACATGCACTTCATGGGGGTACGAAAAGGAGAAGAGAGAGAGCAAGAAATTGAAAATCTATTTGAGAAAATAATGATGGAAAACTTCCCTAACTTGTGAAGGAAATAGACATACAAGGCCAGGAAGCACAGAGAGTCTCAAACAATATGGACCTAAAGAGGACCATACCAAGACGCATCATAACGGAAATGCCAAAGGTTAAAGACAAAGAGAGAATCTTAAAAGCAGCAAGAAAAAAGCAGGTAGTTATCTAAAGTGAAGCTCCCATAAGACCATCAGCTGATTTCTCCACAGAAACTTTGTAGGCCTGAAGGGATTGGCGAGAAATAGTCAAAGTTATGAAAAGCAAGGACCCACAACCAAGATTACTCTACCCAGCACGGCTATCATTTAGAAGCACAGAACAGATAAAGAGCTTCCCGGACAAGAAAAGGCTATAGGAGTTCATCACCAACAAACCAGTATTATAAGAAATGTTAAAGGGTCTTCTTTATGAGTAAGAAAAAAAAGATAAAAATATAAATAATAAAGTGTCAATATACACATATCTATCAACAATTACTTTAAATGTAAATGGATTAAATGTGGCTGAGTGGATAACAAAATAAGACCCTGATGTATGCTGCCTATAAAAGACTCACTTCAGATTGGAAGACACACACAGACTGAAAATAAAGGAATTGAAAAAGACATTTCATGAAAATAAAACCAACCAACAGCAAACCCAAACCAAAAAAGCTGGATTAGCAATACTTATACAGACAAAACAGACTTTGAAACAAAACCTATTTAACAATATACAAAGAAGGATCCAGCAATTTCACTTCTGATCTTTATCCATAGAAACTGAAAACATTAAACCAAAAAGACATACACATCCATATGTTCACTGCAGCATTATCTCCGATAGCCAAGATACGGGAGCAACCTAGGTGTCCACTAATGTATGAATAAAGAAGGAGTGTGCTATCTACAATGGAATACGACTCAGCCACAAAAAAGAATGCAATCTTGCCACGGATTGCAACAACACGGATGGACCCAGAGGGTACTGTGCTGAGTGAAAGTTGTTGAACAAAAAAGGACAAATGCCACATTATCTCACTTACGTGTGGCATCTAAAAATCAAGCAGAACAGAAACAGATTCATAGATACAGAGAACAGTTTGAGGGTGGCTGATGGGAGGAGGGAACAGCAGATGTGTGAAAAAGGTGAAGGATGGAGAAGCATGAGCTGGTGGTTATAGAACAGTTATGGGCTGGAAAGCACAGCATAGGTAATACAGTCGGTAACAGTGTGATACAATGTTGACCAAAAAGTCAGTTACGTTGTTTCCGCAGGATGGCTCTAGTAGCGCTTAGTTGTCTTTAACTGCATTCAAAACAATTTTGTTAGATTGTATTGTGACAGCTGTCATATCAGCGTGTATTTAAAAAGAATTTATCAAACTTGGTGAATTTTTGTGCAGCCACTTCCATTGAAGATGGAAGAAGATATGCAACATTGTCAGTGGATTACGCTTTATTGTTCCCATTTTCAGTGCATCATGCTTTATTATTTTGAGAAAGGTAAAAATGCAACTGAAATGCAAAAAAAAAAGGTTTGTGCAGTGTATGGAGAAGGTGCTGTGACTGAGTGAATGTGTCACAAGTGGTTTGCGAAGTTTCTTAGTACTATTGACATTTTGGCCAAATAATTCTGTGCTGTGGGGCTGTCTTATGCGTTGGAAGATGTCTAGCAGCACCTGGGCCTCCACCAACTAGAAGCCAACAGCAGGAGATAGCCAACACACTTCAAAATGTCCAAATCAATAGTTATTGGTGAAAATGAAAAAAATGTGTCCTTTATTTTATGGGAAAAAAGTAATGGATTTTTCGCCAATAACTATGCATGATGTCAGATGGGTACTAGGTTTATTAAGGGGATCGCTTTGTAAGTTGTATAAATGTCTAATCACTGGGTTGTGCACCTGAAACGAACACCATGTTGTATGTCAACTGTAATCACATGGGAATTAACTAGCAGAATCACGAGACATGGGAGACTGTGGTGCCACGTCACTTTTATCAGCAGCGGATTTGTCCGTGACCATGTACAGATACCCTAAAACGTCCTCTAACTTTCTAGCCAGCTTTGGGCCAAGGGCGGACTCTTATTTAGTAAACCCACTTTACACAAACAAAGTTTACTGAATTCTGGATGTCTCTCTATTCACTCGTTAAGCAGTTTCTATTTGATTTATGGCAGCTGTGAGGCGTGCCATTCACTCCCAGAGCTCTCGTTCCTTGAAAATGTCGGTAACAAGTTTTAGAATATGTGTCTCGAGTTCTGGAGCATGACTATTTCCTCCCCGTGGTTCTCCAGCCCTAGGCCTCCTCTTCACCTCTGAGAAGACCACAGGCCTGCATGGGCAGAGTAGAAGGAAGCTGCAGCTGGACCAGGCAGAGCTGGCTGCAGGGCTCGGCAGCTTCACTTCAAAGAGGAGCAGTGAGGGAAATGCTCCCCTCGGCACCTGGGAGGTTAAGTTGGGCCAGGTGTCACATGCTGGGGAGAACAGCGGCTCAGCTTGGTGCTACCCTCACTGTGTGACCTTCCTTGGCACCTCAGGCCAGCTGAGTGCCGTCTCTGTCAGCCCAATATGATGTCATGTTGTTACTTCCTGCTTCCTTGTGTGTCCAGTCCTGTAACGGGGACCGTAAGCTTTGGTTTAATAGCCTTTGGTATCAATACTGGTGCCTCGCACCTGCGCAAAGTACCATCAGAGCCTAATGAATGAGAACAGGAAGGAAGGGAGGGAGGAACGGGAGGGAAAAAGGAGGGAAAGGGGAGGGAGGAGGAAGGAGAGAGGGAAGGAGGAGGAAAAGGAACAACAAAAGAAGAGAGCAGTAACAGAAAACAAAAGTAAGGAGACAGAGAAATGGCGGTGTGAGCTCCAGGGCCCTTTGCCAGAGACTCCGACCCTAAGCCTTTGTTCTGGTCTGACATTGACTCGGAACTCCAGTGCCCCAACCTCACTAAACTTCTCTCCTGCATCTGTATTTGCCAGAGTTAGGTGGGGAGCATCGCTCTTTTTCCATTTGTCCTCCCCAGCCCGACGTTTGGCATAATAGAGTTATTCTGGGTCCCGCAGGCACGACCTTGCACGGGAAGGTCGGTTTTTTCAGTCGGTGCAAGGACAAAGGGAGAGTGCGCCATAGGCTGTTTGGCCGGCTAAATATAGAGCGCACTTAAAAATGCAATCTTGGCTGCTCTCAGCCTCTGAAAAGCCCTGCCATTCACTGCCAAGGGCAGAGAACCAGCTTTTCCTGGACTGTGAAAGGGTTCAAGGGCCTACATGGAATTGAAACAGATCATTCATCAGATTGCAACATCACCTTTCCATGGAAAATTCCCACCGCCACCCCATTCGCCTAAGTTCCCTGCAGGCTAGCCTCCAACCGCTGCAGCACCTGTCTCAGCAGCCTGCCCTGCTCAGCTGGTTTCACAAACAAAGACAGTGAGCCCTGGGCCTCAGTGTCACTGTCACTGCCCCAGCGTCACTGCCCCGAGCATTACTGAGTGTGAAGACATCTGGAAGAAAGAGGGTGTCACTGTGAGAAGAGACCAGGTCACCTGAAATGAGGACTCTGTGACAAAATGACAGGCCCTAGCAAAGAAAGGGCAGATTGTTTTTAATGGCACCAAATTGCCTGGAAGCCTGTAAAGCAAATACTTCCCTGGCTGGAGCTGCCCTGGGCCACCCAATGCCACTTGGTAGTCCCTCCAGATAATGGCAGACACGGGAAGTCAACAGGGAGTTACTGCTCTGTAATTTACGACTTTTCTCCTGCAGCCTATCATGTGGCTTCTACCCCAAAGGCCAGGGAAAACCAGTGCTGAGTCGAAGCCAAGGGGGCCAGCTTCCTCTCGGTCACAATAGGCTGTCTGGGCAGAGGACACAGTCAACAACCTGACTGGGAACTGCTGTGTCCAAGCCTCTCACCTGGACAGACAGGGATCCCTTATCATACCAATAAAAAATAGACGCCACGTCCTTCTGCGCTTGCACCGCTGCACTGAGCTATGCTGCACAGAACCTCCCTTCAGCGATGCAGTACAGCCCCCGTTGCAAAAGCGTCTGGGAAACGCTGAACTCTCCGTGACTGCCGAACTCTCTGTGACTGTTGAACTCCACAACCTCACACTTGGCTGGCTACCCAGGAAGCCAGAATGCCACCCAGACACGAACATCACGCCCCAGGAGGGAGGCTAACGAATGTATATAGTAACTGCCTGATGTTATCTGTTAGCTCAGGAATGCACTGTTCTCTCTGGTGGTCTATGTGACTACCCACCATACGGTTAGCTATTAACCCCTTTAAAAAGGGACCCTGTCCTGGGAGGGTTGTGGATTACCCCAGGGAGGCCACCCCTGGGAGCAGTTGCTTTGCCCGTGTATGTGCTTCTCCTATTAAAGCTCTTATGAATTTGAATGAGCCCACGTGTGAGTTCTTTGGAATAGATCCTGAATTTAGACTTCTGGGCTTTCCCCCAACATGTACCAAGAAATCTGCACAGAAACAGGGAATCAGGTAAAAGCACAGCTATGCAACTGTCGACCCAGTGACAAAAACGCGGAGCAGTTGTCATAAGCACGTCCCAAGTGCTTCCCCGGAGGCACCCAGCCCCTATGCCAGCAGTCTGGGCCCAGGTCGCGGGCCGGTGAGGTCTGGCCGGGACCTGTGTCCTTAGCCCGAGCACAGTGTGGCCCATGTGTCACTTCTTTGGGGTAGGCAGGGCGACAGCACTGAAGGGATCCCTGTCCTGTGCCGGGGGAGTGGGGTGTCTGTCCACTGTCCAGAGCAAAGCACTGTGGGTTCCAGAAGAAACTACATTCCCACAAGGCCGTTAGCGATCCCTCCGGGCAGAGGGGCTCCTTTCACTTGGGGAAACAGCGTGGGGAGAGTAAGAGGAGGAGCCTGAACAGAACTGCAGATGAGCAGGAGTCCCGTGGACAGCCACTCACTCGCTCCACAAACACGCACGCAGCACCGAATGCTCAGAAGGCACTGCGCCGGGTACTCCCGTGGCTCGGATTTTCTTTGGCAAGATACTGACCGTCCAGAAACAGGCAGCAATAAAGGCACGGCCAGCAGCCAGGCAGTGCCGGAGCAAGACCTGCCACTAAAGCAAGGGTCTCCCGCCGTGCTCTGGTGACCGCACCTCTGGAAAAGGCTCCTTGGAAGCGGTCCCCTGGACACGGAACTGCCAGTGCATAGGCCAGCCCACCCGGGAACACGCACAGGCTCCGAGGCCACACGGAGGGGCCCAAATCTGCGCAGAGTAATTCTGTGGACAGTTTATCCTGCCACATCTCTGAAGTTTGCTGAGCTCCCTATTGGGAGAGGATCATAGAAAAGAAGGGAGGGGTGGCCAGCATTAAGAGCAAAAGGTTGCAGGCTCGATCCCTGGTCAGGCCGTGTACAGGAGGCAACCGATGCATGCTTCCCTCTCACATCGATGTTTCTCTCTTTCTGAAATCAATAAAAATATACCCTCTGGTGAGGATTAAAAAAGAGGTTTAGTAAAATCATAGTTTGTAATAAAAAGGAGGGAACAAGAAGAAGGAAAGGAAACAAGGAGGAGAGGGTGAGACGGGAGAGGAACGGAGGGCAGTGGGAGAGGCGGTGAGCGTGCGAAGGGCACTGTCGGTGGCTCTGCGGGGCGGCCCCCCCCTCCCCGCCCCCCGCTGAAGCAGAGCACACGAGCCCTCCCTGGGCACCACGCGGGCGCCAGCGGGATCCTCTTCCTGGCAGCGACGCCTGTGTCGGGGGTTAGCTCCACAAACTGTGTAGTCAGGGAAACCAGAACATTATTAATAATTTTTAATGCCTTTTCTTTTTTTTTCCTCTCCCTCTTCTACAATCTTTAAATCCATTAGCATAGCAACATGGATTTAATTACAACTCAGGGGAGAAGTCTAGGATCGCAGAACAAAAGGTAGTTTAATAATGCCTCCAGGGCAGAGAATGTGTCTTGATTAAACGCAAGTGCTTTAAGGTTAAAGTTAGAGGATTATTGTTACAAAGCTTTAGAAAGCATAAGTGGCTTTCAAGATTAAATGTTTTAAAAATTACACTGAACCGCCATTTATAAGACTGACCTACAACCAACACCGAGAAGATCTTCAGAGCTCCCCCAAAGCAACTCTCCTCCCAAGAAAACGTTGGGACACTTTCCTTTGATGGTAACAATTTATTTATTTATTTATTTGTTTTTAAATGTATGTGTGTGTTTAAGATTTTATTTATTTTTAGATAAAGGGAGGGAGAAAGAGGAGAGAAACATCAATGCGAGCTTGCCTCTCACATGTCCCCACTGGGGACCTGACTTGGCCTGCAACCCAGCACGTGCTCTGACTGGGAATTGAACCAGCAACTGTTTGGTTTGCAGGCTGGCGCTCAATCCACTGACCCACACCAGCCAGGGCTGATGGTAACAATTTAGAGAAGGTTCAGATTGTTTCTGTAAAAACCTACATCATGTAAAATTCTTGCCATGTTTGTTAATCTGAGTTTAAGGCATTTTGGGGGAGAAAGAGTAACATTGGTACATTGGTATAACTGTAAAAATCATTTTTTTTCTGAGATCAGACGAGATCGGGCATGTTCAGGGTGGTTTGGCAGTAGGAAAAAAATCAATGTCTTCAGAGAACTGAAAAAATCCACAAAAGACCCTTGAAAGAAGAGAAAATGAGTTCAAATAAATAAAGCATCTATTCACAACCACCATAAATCCACAAATCGGAGGAAACAGAACTACATATCACGTGAGTAAGAGTTCATTCGATTTTTACCCACAAGACTGACAGAATGAAGACAGTGAAGGATCCAGCCTTGAAGCAAAACTACCGCCCGGAGGCCCAACGACCACAGCAGCTCCGAGCAAAGCCTGAGAGTTACACATTCCTAGCTGACTCAGCCCCACACGCCCCGGTGTCTCCTCTGCGGGAAGAGCTCTTTCCTGTTCGTGCCAGAGCTCAGGCGTGGTATCCTCACTGGGGCTCCAGAATGGAAGCACGGTCCTTGTTTCCAATGAACTCAGTGCAGTAAGGAGCGCAGGCATCTAAGCAACTTCAATATGGTGTTGCTTTGGTCAACGTTCAGCAGCAGGCAACAGAATCCACTGTTGCAACCTTAACAGGAAGAGACTTATGTCAGGACCTTACATGCTCACAGAACCACGGGCCAAGGAATGGAATCCAGCTGCGCTCCGTGAAGAGTGTTCCCTGACACAGAAGGAGGCCGGAGAAACTGGGAGCCGTCTGAGGAGGTACGCGTGCTGGCTCCTGAGACACAACCTGCACCCTGACCTGCACAGCCGGATGCACGCTGTGCACCCTGCTCCCACGCACACACGTTCATTCCAAGGCATTCAAAACGCCTCCCCATCAAGGCTTAGGAACACCCGACTTGCATAGGACACACCATGAGAAAGCTGGCCTGCCTGTGTCCTGGGGAGATGGTGGGAAGATGAAGGAGGCAGAGGGGGAGGAAAAGTCTCCATTTATCCTCTCAAGTTTTGTTCAACATGTGTGCATGCGTGTGTTTGTGAGTGTGTGGGGGATAGGTGAACCTTACACCAACGTTGGGGATGGAAGTACCTGTGTCCCCTGTGCCCCATTCAAACTTTGCTAAGTCACGTCTCACCATGGCTCTTGTCTGCTGGGGCTCGGCCCTGTCACCTTGGGAAGTTAACTGCCACAGTATCCTTAGTCCCCAAGGATTGTGGGTATGGAGACGAGGCCCAGACGTCTGACAATGGTGGAGCCCCACGGCAGATCCTGACAGCGACAGCCAGGCTGAGGCGGCTGATGGAGGGGGTGACAAAGACCCGGACAGGCATCAACAGGAACAAAGATAAGGACAAACCAGCCACCACCAGCCCTGTGGGATTCTGAACAAGCAGAGGGAGGCCAGACGATGAGAAGCTGGCAACCTGAGTCTCTGCCTTGTCCACGGGTCCCCACCGCTTCCCTTCGCATGCCTGCCCACCATGGCAGGAAGGGAGCCACGGACGGGAGTGCTAACAGAGAAACAACTTTTTTAATTCAAGCAAACAAATAGGCACCAATGGGACTATATAAATGATCAGATCTAAGTGTTAAAACATGAATAAAATTAAATTATTTGTACTTGGTGGGCCAGGCTCCAAAGGAAGACCACATTTTTACTGAGACTCCACACATGTGAATTTCAGCCTTAGTGAATGACAACCTCCCGTGAACATGTAACACTTTCTCATCCCAGTGCCTGGGGTGAGGAAATGCTCAAGGACGCGTTTCAAGGCGCCTCGAACACAGTTCATTCAGACGCACGTGAGCTGCAGAGCAGGGGGGTGCTTGTTCTGTACACAGTTCCGCGTTAGTCCAGCTCCTCGGAGAAGCCGAGCCAACATGGGATTGGGGACTTTATTATGGTCATACCTGTGAGGGGAAAGGTGTGGGGGCTTTTGGAAGTCTAGGCACCTCTGTGACCACCGTGCGAATCCCATTCAGTGCAGGCAACTGGAGGGGAAATTTGGGTGGAAGTGTCCGTCCCAGATGACAGTGCCCAGTGGAAGGTGCAGCCAGACCATCAGGGACACTCAAGCCAAATTGGACATCAGGGATGTCCAGGGATGGGAACGGGCTATGTTGTTCCTGGGACTCTCGGTTGTTGGCTGAGAACCGCGGCTTCAGGGAAATACAGTGACCGATTTCCGGGCACGGCAGCTGACGGGCTGGCTACACTCCCGGGGCTGGAGGTCTGTGAACCACACTCTCACGGCCTGCAGCAAACGCAGTCCTCCCCTCGACCTGTGACTCCGGCAATCCCTGCCGCTGCGGCGCTGGCAGGTAGGACCACCTTACAAATACACACATCTCGTCAAGGTCGCTGTATTTTGCTGTGTACAATGCGCTCCCATGTAAAATGTGCACCCATGGTTTTGGCCTAAACTTTCAGGAAGAAAAAAATCTTCCATTTTAATTTTTTAAGTCAATTATTTATTTATATATATTTAGAAACAAACCCAATTATTATATTCTAGGGTATTATTTTGCATATGGATAACTTTATTGCTTTCTAGAGTTACACTTTTAACTCATAAGCATAAATAAAAGAATTAAAAACATTTATCTAGACATGGAATTAGTACTACTCATGTATAATGTGCATCCCTATTTTTCCCCTCAAAATTTTGGGCAAAAAAATGCACATTGTACACAGCAAAATACGGTAATAAAGGAGACCTGTCTCTTAGGAACATCAGCACTATTTAAACACACACTCTAAGCCTGTTGTTTTAACTCCTGTATCTGAGGCCAAGCTCAGAATGCCTCTCACTTACCCTTGTTGGAATAGT
Organism: Micronycteris hirsuta; assembly: GCA_004026765.1. NCBI lineage: Eukaryota > Metazoa > Chordata > Mammalia > Chiroptera > Phyllostomidae > Micronycteris > Micronycteris hirsuta. The sequence goes on from PVJI01001303.1 coordinate 160,699, forward strand.
TCATACGTTCTGATGCCAATCTTTTTTTAGTTCAATTTCAACTTATTTCATAAGTGTCTCACATATTTTCTTATCCATGATGAAGCACTTTTTATACTTTTCACAGCATTATGCTACAGTTCTCTCATATCACCGTAAGCATCTGTAAGAGGGTAGGAGGAGCAGGAATGACATTCGGAAATGAATGATCAGGACACCTCAAATCCCTCACCTGTAAAATGGGGAAAACAGTACCTGAGTCATAACATCGTGGGGAAGATTAGCTTTGTGTGCACCACTGCGGGCATTTTAATGAAAAGGGGTTGTTAGTACAGGGAGCCAGGTGCCCATGGGAGGGTCGGAAGGACCACACTGGAAGTTGCTGCCACCTCTGCCACAGTCGGGAAGCTGGGGAATCGGGAAGCTGGTACCGTTCTGGCTGGTACCCTCGGGCTGCCCCACCTTGGCCATGATCTTGGGACAGATCAGCAGGTCCATGCCAGCTGCTGGCCCCAGTCATACAGGGCTTGTGAGGTCTAGTGCTGCTGCGCTCCGGCTCCTAACCTCTGCTTCCAAGTCACATCTTGTACAGCAAAGTATTAATGTCTACAAGGAAGCTACAATTTCTTTCAGGCTTTCTGTAACTGTTTTTGCTTTTTCAGCTCGTATGTTCTAGGAAATTTCTAGGTCCCTAATAAACTTTGAGAACCCAACATTATAATACCATCATCACACCCATTTGGGGATTTTCAACTTTAGTGTATGACTTTTTTTGCACATCTTTATTTTCTATTTTTATTCTTTAAATCATTTTTTATTTTTCAACTACACTTGACATGTAATATTATATTAGTTTCAGGTGAATGCCGCAGTGATGAGAAGTTATATAACTTACTAAGTGATCATCCTGATAAATCTCGTACCCATCTGAACAATAAAATGGCAATAAATGTACATATATCAACAACTGGATCTGAAAACAAAATAAATGAACAAGCAGAACAGAAGCAGACTCACAGATACAGAGAACAGACAGTGGCCCGAGGGGAGGGGCTTGGGGGATGGGTGGAAAAGGCGAAGGGACAGGAAGTCCAGACTGGTGCTTACAGAACAGTCACAGGGAAGCAAAGTGCAGCACAGGGAACGCAGTCAGTAATATTCTAATAACTACGTATAGAGTATTACTTCTTTTAAAAGATGAAACCAGTTTTTATGTCTTTTTTAATTGATTTCAGACAGAGGGGAAGGGAGGGGGAGAGGGAGGGAGAGAAGCATTGATATGAGAGAGAAACACTGATCGGTTGTCTCTCGTACACACTGCGACTAGGAATTGGACCCGAAACCTAGAAATGTCCCCTGAATGGGAATTGAACTGGCAACCTTTCTGTCTATGGGGACAACACCCAACCAAGCCACACCAGACAGAGCTGGCATACTACTTTTAAAGTTTAAATTTTGAAGCATTATATAAATAAGCAGCATAGAATACCTTACTCAAAAAACATTTGGGTTTTTTAAAAACTAAATTTATTATTAAATTTAAAATTCTGAAGAAGGAATTAGAACAAAGAAATGTATAAGAAAACCTTCCCTAGATAGCAGCTTGGTTAAAATCATTTTTATATGTTTTATTAAAAATTGTATTTCCTTATCAACATTTTTCTATATTTACATACTCAGTTTTTGTGGGAAAGTGTTCCATCAGAACCAGGATTGAGCAAGAATGCTATTGCTGTCCTGGCTGGTGCAACTCAGCGGGCCTGCAAACCAAAAGGTCACCGGCTGATTTCCAGTCAGGCCACCTGTCTGGGTTGCAGGCCAGGTCCCCAGTAGGGGGCGCTCGAGAGGCAACCACACATTGATATTTCTTTCCTCTCTCCCTCCCTTCTCTCTAAAAATAAATAAATAAAATCTTTAAAAAAAAGAACGCCGTTGTTAAAGCAAACCTTTGTTTTCAAAAATGTATTGCTACATGGATACATCATTATTGGGAGACTTCTGATACCTTCTTTCCAAGCAGGGGAAGGTAATTTCTTTAGAACTGAGGGAACTAGTCACCACTTGTTTTGTTTCAAGGTGGACACTCCTGAAAGGGTTTTTTTCCTGCTCTTCTGGCAGTCACAAAAATAAAAGCCAGGGACTGGGGCTTAGAAGAGAGGCTGGATTCGTTATGCAAATGAAGGCTTCCACAATGGAGACCTTAAAAGATTTGGGCAGGCTGCAGACCTTCCATAAATATTTTTTTTTTTTTTTTTTTTTTTTTGGCTCTTTCAGCCTCTTCCTGGCTCCCAGGCTACCTGGGCACAACCACAGATTCAGCCTCCAACCAAGGGAATGACGGGTCCATCTGTCCTCGGCTGCAGCTGGACACAGCTGTCAGTGGTTGTGGTGGGAGTGGGCAGCGCACTGAGGAGGGTCCCAGGAGAAAACCAGCGCGATGAGCCCAGGGAGACAGCTCTCTGAAGTCTCCTGTGCAGGGCCAGGGGTGCAGATGTCACCAGGCAGGCACTGTGAGCCAAGAGTGACATCTTCAAATGTGCGTTTCAGAAAGGCCCTCCACTGGTCAACGTGGAGAAAGCCCGGGAGTGAGGACTGCCGAAGGGGTTCAGAGAGAGTTGGTGGGGGGTGGGGGCTTGCTGGAAATAAATGAGAGATGCATTCAAGGGTCTTAGGGTTTGCGATATGGAAACACAATAGGCAACGTCCAGAGTCTGAAGAAGAAAGAACAGCTAAGAGTTCATAGAGTAAAAAGTACACCTTGAGAAGAATCAGTCCTGCATTCTTGGCCTGTGGATTGGTCCAAGGTGGTGATCCTGCCAGCGGTCTGGATAACGGATATTGGGCGGTCTGGCGGGTGGTCTGCACAAGAGAACATGCTGTCCTTAATCCTCCAGGTGGTAATCAGAGGGTTGTCTGCAGGTTTGATACTTACCCAGGACTGGGAAGCTCATAATTTTCAATTCCCAGGCTCATTAAAAGAAGAATCTGCCCTGGCTGGTGTAGCTCAGTGGATTGAGCGCGGGCCGGGAACCAGACAGTCCCGGTTCGATTCCCAGTCAGGGCACATGCCTGGGTTGCGGGCCAGGTCCCCAGTGAGGGCCATGTGAGAGGCAATCGTACATTGCTGTTCCTCCCTCTCTTTCTCCCTCCCTTCTCCTCTAAAAAATAAATAAAATCTTTTAAAAATAAAATAAAAATAAAAGAAGAATCTAACCATCTCATACCTCAGACTACTTGATTTTAGTAATTTAGCAGCTTGACTATAGTGACTCCATTTTATTTCTTCACTCAGCGGGTAGTGGAGTCAGCGGGCAGACATGTTAGGAAGCACTGTCTACTCTGGGGGGCGACCTGTTCCACTCGGCTCCAGGTGGGCCCACTTGTACGGACCTGAGATTTGTGATCTGGAGTGTTCAGTAAGCGGGCCTGCTGTCCCAGGGCGGGTGGCTCGGAGCTCCCTGCACTGCCTCTGGCTGACCTTGGAGGCTGCCCGGCCCTGTAACCCCGTCACCACCTTCACCGCTCCTTCAGTGGGGAGGCTCTTTTTTTTTTTTTTAACAGACCTCTTTGTCCTCCTGACCTTAGAGACAAAACCAAACAAGGTGAGGTTAGCTGATTGACATGCTCAGGGTTTCTGTTTCTCTTCCCCAGCGCACAGGATGTCCAGTGTTGGAGCAGGGTGACCCTGGGGACAGCTGCAGAGTGCCTGCCTGAACAGCAATGTGCACCCCAGGACATGCCGATGGGTCACAGGGTGTCTAGGGCATGGAGTGAGCAGCGGGGACAGAGTGCGGACTATAGCGGGCCTGACTCTCGAAGGCCACCTTAGTCATGAAACCCAAAGCACTCCCTCAGACGGCATCGCTCACAGGGGCCCAGCCCCGCTCTGGCCCTCTGCCTTGCTGCCGTGGGAGTGGCCAGATTTGTAAAGACCTGACTCATCCAAACATGACTCAATCAACACTGGGGGTGCAGAGTTTACTGATGTGTCACAGGGCCCACGCTGGCCAGGGCCTGTTCCCATGAGCCTGCCATCAGGGCTCCCTTTCCCGAGAGCAGCGCCGATGTTCCGCACGGCAGCTCCGGGGGCTCTGGGAACACCATGACCGCGGAGTCAGAGTTGGGAGTGTCGCTGAACGATGCCTCTGGAGACTGCAGCAGTGGCGGACCCTCCCACACGACCAGGGGACCCCTGCAGGCAGTAGGGGGCCAGTGTGGACACAGGGAAGGTGGAGCGAAGGGCAGAGAGGAGGACCACACAGAGCCCGTACCTCCTCCCAGCACCGCGGGCTTCTCAGCGGCTGCCCTCAGTGGCACTGGAATTCAGTACCAAGGAGTGGCTTCTTGATTCTATTTTACACAAAAGCACAGCCTCAGTAGCCAGAGCCCGGGATAATGTCACACCACGGCCAACCCTGAGTGAAGCTCCGGGCCAGATGACTGCCTGGTTTTCCATCTGAGCCTCAGTTTGGTCTGGACAGAGGCTTAAATGTCAGTGTCAGCAGCGGAATGGAAGACTGACTCAGAACACACAGCTCACGGCCTGAAAGGTCAACCCTAAAAACAAAGTCATCTCAGGCCCAGGTGGCCTTCCTCTGCTACACAGAGCCAGGCTGGTAGGGGTCAGCTAGGAACCCTCTGAGAGCTGGGAGCTCAGGGGACCAGGGTGTCCGGGCCTCCCTGGCGGGGCTGTGAGGACGGCAAGTAAACCCAAGGTGACTCGCAGGTGCTCTGCCACTCACACGGGGGGTGGGGGGTGTTTTCATTTCACATGTGGCGTATGTTCACATTTCTCAGGATTTAAGAGTGACGTGGAAAAACAGGTCACCCCAGGAAGGAGTGAAAGCTGCACCCCCAGAGGCCTGCTGGGCACCTGGCTCTGCACTCAGAGCAGCCTGGGAGCCCTGGGGTGCGCCGAGCTGTCCAAGCCACTCACCGCCAACAGGTACGCCCACCCACACTAACCCGTGAAAGCATCACGGAGCGACAGGAATGCAACCTGGTCTCCGTGGAGCTCCCACGCTGAGGAATTCGGGAGCTGACTTTTCTCTGTGGGAGAGACATTTTTGTGTGCCATGCAGTGAGGACACTGGCACCGTCAGCCCTTCACCTTGTGGGCGCATGGGAAGCACAGGCACAGTGGCAGCTCCCGGTCTCTAAAGGGCTTCCCTACCCTCTAGAGAGACAGCGCGGACGTTCAGACCTTCCTGGCTCTCAGCCTTCAGCCCTGCCAGGCCCTGAGCACTGGTTTGCAGGAGGGCTGGCCCCGCCCCCCAGGCCAGGACGGGGCTTTGTCCTGCAGCCGCTCCCTGCGGTCTCCGGAACCGTGGACCCTCTGGCTGTGGCTGGCGTGGCAAGGGGGTCAGCCCCTGCTGGCGAGTCCCGGTCTTTGAGTCCCCACTTGTTTCTGTGCCAGTCCGCCTCCAAGAGACCAATTCTTAATCTTACGCCAGGAAATCCTTCTTTCATCCAATTTACCAAACCCACCGACCAGCCCCAGGCTAACGCAGCTCAGGGTCAGAGGAGACTTACTCCCAGTCAGCGCCCAAGCCTCAGAATGGAGACTCCCTTACCCTTCACCCCAACAGTGGATTCAAGGATAGAAACAGTTCAAATAGTAAGGTTTTTTGCCAAATGTCTTTCCCTGTGGGAATTCTATTCATAGTATCACCCACTATATTCAAAGTCTTGCTACTTTTCAGATGGTGGAGATTTAAAGGGAGGCGGGACACTAGATTATAGGTGGGGTTGCTCATCTCAGACAGAGAGAGTGGCAGGGGCCACATAATCTCTACAGAAGAGACGCCTTTGCCTTGTGATTCCTTTAAGAAATACTCGTTGAGCCCTGACTGGTGTGGCTCAGTGGGTTGGGCATTGTCTTGCCAAGCAAAAGGTGGCAGGTTTGACTCCCGGCCAGGGCCTGGGTTGTGGGCCAGGTCCCCAGCTGGGGGCGTATGAGACGCAACCGACTGATGTTTAGTTTATCGTGTGCATTGATGTTTCTCTCCCTCTCACTCTCCCTCCCTTCCCCTGTGAAAATAAATACATAAAATCTTGGAAAAAAAGAAACACTCATCGATCACCCCCCAGATCTGGGGACGTGGCGGAGAACAAGCCCAAACCCCGTTTTGTGGAGCTTACCTGCCATTGGGGGCACAGACAGCAAACAAGTAGACAAAAGGACGATTTTAAAACTGCGAAGTGCCACAAAGGAAATGAAGAGCGTGATGAGATAGCCGTCCTGTATGAATGAATCAAAACAGTACGCACTTCTTGTCACATCAGCAAAAAGCCCACTTCTGGGTGTGCCGCGGAATTTTAGTAATTAGTTTATGTGTGCTGTGAGATGAGAAAGGTTGGAAATCGCTGGTCTAGGCGAAGAAGAGGTTACTGTTGTTTTTGTTTCTTTTCATGGATCTAAGATATCTTGATAATACCGTTAAGAAAGGAAAAAAAAAGAACAATGTACTTACCAATGTAAATTGCCATTGGCTGTGAAACACATTGTGATTCAAGATATTCAAATGTGTTAAAATACAGGCCTTAGCAGCAATGTAATACACTAATTCAAAAGCCGAGAAGTGAACAAAGGCTTGAGCAAATGCAAAGAATGTGATATGCCTGCAGCTAGCAAACTGACGGAGAAACAGGTATGAGGTTTCAGGAGGTAAAAGCATCAATCCCGGGTTTTGGGTTTAAGCGTAAAGGAAGGAGGAGGATGCCCTCTGCTGAGACAGAAGAGACTTTGTAGCTGCCACGACATCTGTTTTAGAGCTGTCTTACATATTTTAAGGGGCAATTACGAGAAGGCGGAGGAAGAGACTTAATATTCCTCTGAAACTCAAAGCTCATGAAAAGGCTTTTGTCCCATGCCTATCGGGAGCCCAGAAACTGAGGCTGAAGAAATCGGATAAGGTCACACAAAATTTTATGCCACAGCACACCACATCGCCACGATTAGCAAACTGCTGCAGTGCCAGAGAACGCCGTTCTTCCTGAGAAAAAGAGATGGAACTGGCATGTCATCTACAAAGCCAAGTCCCTTCGCGATTTACAGCCCAATTTCGCAGACAAACTATCTAAAGCGATAAATTTCTCATTGGGGCCATTGGCCAGCACAATGGTAGTGCTGAAATGTCATGTTCATACCAACTATCACTGCATGTATCATGTCATTTTAATGCTATGACCTTCCCAAAAGGCAGGGGGACATTGGAACTGGAACTGGATACAGGGGGATAATCCAAAATTATATAGATCAGAACACTGATGCCTGGCTCCTAACAACAGGTGCAGGTGCAGGTGCTGGCGGAACCGGAAATTAGACCTGATCTCAACATTGCAGCCCTGGTTCTTGCCCCAGATGCTAAAGCCCCTGGTTTTTATTTCCCTGTTGTCATTGTCCCACCCCCAGGTGCTATTTGTGTTTCTTTTTTTAAAAAAGATTTATTTTTAGAGAGAGGGGGAGGGAGGGAGAAAGAGAGGGAGAGAAACATCAGTGTGTGGTTGCCTCTCATGTGCCCCCTACTGGGGTCCTGGCCCCCAACCCAGGCATGCGCCCTGGCTGGGAACTGAACCGGTGACCCTTTCGTTCGCAGGCCGACACTCAATCCGCTGAGCCATACCAGCCAGGGAGCTTTTTGTGTTTCTATAGTGAGGTCAAGATTGCCCATCCCCATGCTGTACTTTCTTAAGTACATTTTGTTAATGTCTCCTGCTCATACAACCATAAGTGACAAACAAAATACAAGCACGGCCAGGGCCACTGGCACCCCAGGGTAATGACAGCGGACACTGTGTTTTGGAAATAGATGAGCCTTGGTCTTTGGAAGGTGTCTGAACAAAGGTTAACGGATTCTGCTCTCCGCCTCCAAATGCTCTGTCCCAGAATATATTGTCTCCCTGCCCGCCAGAAAGAGCTTCAGTGTTTGCTTCTCAGGAAAGAGGAAGAGAAAGTGCTTCTTCACACCTTAATGAACATTAAGCTAATGGTTTTAAAGTCTGGCTAATAATTAGACTTCCTTGGAGAGCTTTTAACTAACATGGTTACTGTAATTTTACTACATTGAAATCTCCGTGTTTATTACATTAGACTCTCTGGGGGTGGGGGTGGGGGTGGAGGGAGGAATCTACTTCTACGCTCCCTGGTAATTCTGATGGCTACCCTCTGGGGAAGTGCAGCTTGGAGCGGCCTCCCAAAATGATGTGGCCGTTCCCCGGAGTAAGCCCCCCACCCTCCTCCCTCTCTCACCCCTCACAGACTCCTAAAGATCAAATTATCCCCTTGTTCCCATAAATTATCAGCTCTTCTCCTTCAGCGGTTCCTCTCAACCTGATTGAGAATCTAGAGCCTCGTTCTACGGAACGAGAGTCGCTGGGAGACGGCCCAAGAGTCTGGCCTGTTAGCGGACGTGTGAGGTCAGAACTTCCCACCAGCCACAAGTGGGAGAAACAGGACAGAGATGCCCTCGGCGTCCCAGTGGCCGGTGCACAGGCAGCCGCAGGCCCTGGCTGGTGGTGGTCCCCCTGTGCAAATGCTTCACCCACGAGCCCCAGGTGCCTTCCCCATGGGGTCGTTTCTGTGGATGCCAAGGGTGACAAAGGTCAGCAGGCGCTGCCCTGCGCAATCTCGAGGCACAGTCCAGCTGAGGACAGACCACTGCCTCGGGCGGGTGTCCCGTCCTCCCGTCTGGGCCAGGGTCTTTCCTCTGCACCCTGCAGACTCGGCTGCGGCCGTCTCTCCACCCACGGCTCCCGCTCCCACGGCCACAGACCCACCTAGCCCTTGCATCTGAGGTCCGCAGCCACTGCTCAACTGCCTCACGGCCACGCAGGCAGTTAAATGGCCCAGGGGTCCCTCAAAACTGCTACGTTCCAGGCCCAGGACGGAAGAGAACTCTCCGTGAGTCCTGAACCGACGACTCTTTTCCTCCCACAGTCTGATGCTCTAACTGCAGTGGTCGGTGTGACACTTGGCCCCCCGCCAGGTGGTACCGCTGTGGCAGGGACTTCACCTCTGCCTCTAATCTACCTGGGCACTGTCTCCTGACTGTCTGCATACGAGATACTCATCACGCAGTAGGCTCCACCTGAGTCACTTGTACAGCAGCCTGTGGAGTCAGTCAGACAGGAGGTGGTTTGAATTAGTTCTGCCACCTCAGTAGCTCTGTGGCTTTAGACAAGTTACTCTATTTTTATTATAATTAAGTTATTTTTTCCACCTGAATATTGAGGCAAGGTCATTCATTTCATTGAGTTGCTGTGGAATAGCTCAAAAAATGCCAGGCACGCAGAAGGTCAATAATCGTTAGTGCCCTCTCCTGACGCGCACCTGCGCGGCAGGCACTAGGCAGCTGCCCCACACGAGGGAGAAGGACAACTCAGACTGCCGAGAGCGCACCCCCAGTGTCATCTGGGGTGACACCCACCTTCGGGGGTCCGTGCGAGGGCTAAACGAGATAACATACGGACACTATCTAAAGAGGCCTGCCACATACAAGTGCCCCCCTAAACGCAAGCTCTGTGGGGACACATCTGCGCTATGCGTCCCAAGTTCCTAGAGTCACACCTGCTGAATTATAGGAACTCAAGAAACATCTGCTGATAAAATAAATGGTAGTTCTCCTCCCTCATCTCCACTTTTTTACTAATTTCGAACAGAGCATTAAGAAGCTTATGCTTCCCACGTATCTTGCCTGTCTGGGCACATACAGTTAGTCGGCTGTTGCCAGACACAAGAAATAAGGCAGGACGAGACAAGCCCCTGTTCAATGGCCTAACGAAATCCCATAATAGCAAAATACAAAAACCCATCTGGGAGAAGGATGCGGCGTGAGACGTAGCGAAGCCACAGGGGATAAGAGCAAACACCAGCTGAACAGCATTATTTCAGGGGAGCAGCTTGAGACAACAGAAGAATCTAGAAATGAATGTCATGTTGGTACAGAGCAGGTGGCGAGTGGCGAGGAGGAGTGGGGAGACAGAATTAGAAACAGCAGGGACGGAGCCTAACCTGGCACAGCCCAGGCTCAGGGGACAGTTGGCACCGGGCGAGGGCCAGGTGTCCAAACGCCAGCTGAGAGCAGTTGGGAAAAGCAGGCGCCGTGTTGGCGATAAAGAGGGAGCGAGCAGAACGTGGAGCAGCAGCACACTCATCAGACGGCAGAACGCGGGGCCCAGGACCCCTTCACTCCTGCGTGCCCCATTCACCAGTAACGCAGGGAGTCCTTCCGTTGTGGGCGGCCGTGCCAGGCACGGGCCCCAGAACTCGGCTGACGTGACATATAGTGGGAGGTTTTACATGGTTCGTTCTTTCCCCCTTAACAGCATGCCAGCATTTCCCCAAATACCTAGCAGCAATAAACAAAAGCAGCAATTACCGACTGCGGTTCTTCTGGGCTGCAAGTGCTAAGCAGCTTCTGGGGGAGCACTAGGACCTAACAGAATGGCTCTGTGTCAGCAGTAGGAGTCCTGAGGTGCAGCCCGTGGGAGGGATCACAGCCGAGTGTGCCTGTGGAGTGTGCCTGCGCCCCGCACAGGAAGAAGGCAGAGTTCCGTCGTGCGTGGTCAACAAGAACATGCGACCTACTGACCCTCGGTTTTGAAAGAAAATATATAAAAATATAGTATCGCTGTCAGAAAGTGAGGCTTGCCTTGCAAGAGAACCTGTCTGCTAAGTGTTTACATCTATATTTGCTCATATCTGTATTTGTTTGTTTATCTGGGCAGGAAGCACAAGGTCTCCGGACCACAGAACGGTTGCTTACAGAGCACCTTGGCAGGCCCAGTTCCCATGCCTGTTTCCCAAGTACTTTTCCCTAAGTGTCTCATAGTTTTGTTTTACACTTAAGTCCATGGTTCATTCTGAGTTAATCTTTCTGTAATACATAAAACTTAGATCAAGATTAAGCACCCCCCTGGCCGTCTTTTTTTCCCCTGTGGAAGTTGATTGCTCAACTATTTGTATTTGTCATAAAGGCAATATTTTCACCCTGGCTGATGCGGGTCAGTGGGTGGAGTGCCGGCCTGTGAACCGAAGCATCACAGGTTCAATTCCTAGTCAGGCCACATGCCTGGGTTGTGGGCCAGGTCCCTGGTTGGGAGTGCTAGAGGCAGCTGATAGATGTCTCTTTCATACATTTCTACACATCGGTGTTTCTCTCCTCTCTTTCTCCCTCCCTTCCCCCTCTAAAAATAAATAAATAAAATCTTTTTTAAAAGGCTGTATTTTCTCCTTCAACTTCTTTCTACACCTCTGTCAAAAGTCAGCTTGCCATATTTGTGTGGCTTTACTTCTGGGTTCTCTACTCTGTCCCATTGATTAATGTATCTAGTCCTCTCTCAGTACCACCCAATTCTGACTGTCTACACAATAAATTCTCATTTAATTTTTATAAAGTTTAACAGACATTGTTTAGGTACAGCAAAACCCGAAACTGTTAATACCAATGGGATGAAGAAGTTCCTTCCTTTTAAAAACCGAGTAACATTCTATTGTGTACGCAGCCCACGTTTTGCTTACCCCTCACCCACTGACAAATGTTTTCATTGTTTTTGGCTGCTGTGAGAGCGCCGCTATGAACTTGGGTGCTCAAGTACCAACTCGAGACTCTGCTTTCGATTCTTCAGGCGTAAACCCAGACGTTGGATTACTGGATCATATGGAAATTTCGGTTAATTTTTTGAGGATCTGCCATACGCTGGTAACCACAACGGGGGCACCGTTTCACATTCCACCTGCAGTTCACAGGGGCTACAGTCTCCCCACATCCTCATCAACTCTGTTGTTTCCTGTGGGATTGGGGGTAGCCATTCCAATGGGTGCGAAGTAGTGCTGCATTGCGGTCTTGTTTGCAGCTTTTCTAATGGTGACTGAGCATCTTTTTGGGTGCTTATTGGCTAGTGTATACTATGTTCCTGGGGAAGTGGGAAAATGTCCACTCAGTCCTCTACCCACGTTTTACCTGGGTTGCTGCTGAGTTGTAGTTCTTTATATATTGTGGGTATTAATTCCTTATCCGATACGTCATATGCAAATATCTTCTCCCCTTCTCTGCGCTGCCTTTTTACTTTCTTGATAGTGTCCCTCGATGCACAGAAGTTTTTCATTTTGAAGTCCAACTTCTCTTTCTTCTTTTGTTGCCTGTGTTATTGGTGTCATATGCAAGAAATAACTGCCAAGTCCAATGTCATGAAGCTTTCCTTCCATTTTCTTCTTCTGAGTTTTATAGTTTTAACTTGCAGCAAGGTCTCGGGCCCATGCTGAACTAACTCCAGTACATGGTGTTGAGGTAAAGGTTCAGCTTCTCATCAGCACATACGTTCTAACATTTCCTTGTTTCCTTTTCGGTAGATTCCCTGGGATTTTCTATGTATACCATCATGCCATCTTTAAATAGGAACAGCTTTATTTTTTATTTATTTTTGGGTATTTATTCATTTCACTTCCTTTCCTTGCTTACTGCACCAGCTACAGTGTCCAGAACTATGATGAATAAAAGTGGTGAGAGCAGACATCCTCGCGTTGTTCCCAATTTCAGGAGGAAAGCAGTTTCACCATTAAGTATACTGTCAACTGCAGGGTTTTGTACATGCTTTTTATCATAAAGTCTCTCTTGGCTGAGACTTTCTATTTTTTCATTTGTTTCAAGCATGTTCATAATTGTATTTTATGATGGCTGCTTTCATAACTGACAGATAATTCTAACTAACATCTGTGTCATATCGATGTTGCCAGCTTTTGATTTTTTTCTTTTTCATTCAGTCTGAGGTCTTCCAGTTGTTTGTATGAGCGTTTTTCAGCCTGAGCACATGAGCGTATTTTCATTTTATGTAGTGAGACTGTGTCTTATTTAAACATTGTTTTAGCTGGTTTTCCTGGACATAGCTTTGGCAAGGGACGGTGAAGGGCACCACCTCATTGCTAACAGGAGGCAGAAGTCCAGGTCTGCCATTTGTCCTCACGAGAGGAGGGGGCTCACTGTTCCTTCCAGATGGCGGTGAGAATTCCAGCTCCCTCGTGGTCTCCAGTCTGTTACAACTTGGTGGTGAGAAAGTCCTGACTGTCTAGCAGCCTTTCCCTGACACCACCCCAGCCCCGGCCGGAGGGGAAGGAGGAAGGAGAGGCTCATTCTCACTTGCAGGGTGAAAGTCTGGCTCTACCGACACTGAACATGCGTGTGGTAGGGGGAGGGCGGTAAATGCAGGTCATTTCTGCACAGTGAGCAGTCCCAGCTTCTGTTTGGCCTTTTTTGAAACCACCCAGGTTGGCGTTCGGGTGCCTCCTTGTAGCTGGTTGGAATGGAAGTCTAGGCATCCCACTCGGTCTTTGCCGGCATGGCTGAGGCGGGACTGCAGGTTTTTTCTGTGGTGTTTGGTTGATGTGTCTTCCTTGGGTCCTGAGTTCCATAGCTGGTCTGTGTTCCTCACTCCGCTTTTCAGAGTCTCCTTGTGTTTATTTTCCATACGGTGCCCAGGATTATAGTTAGTAGGCGGAATAGGGAAGGTACCCCTATTGCATCTTCTTGGATGCAGGATTCTACGTTTACCTTGATTTGCTAAGACATGAGGTCGCAATTATTCCCACCACAAAGAAGAAGTAATTATGTGACATGAGAGAAGTGCTAGCTAACGATACAACAGCAATCATAATTGTAATACGTAAAATCATCAAATCAACAGGTTGTACCCCTTAAAGCTGCACAATATGCCAAATATATTTCAATTGAAGAAAAATGAGAAGGGAAAGCGGAGCCGGGGAGGAGGGAAATGAACCTTGAATAGTGAGACGGATGGCCCAAGGCTCCCTGGGAGTCTGTGGCAACGCCTGCAAAGAATTCATTGTCTTAGGACCAGCCTCATTTTAAATTAAGTCACCCATGTCATTGTGAAAGTGTCAGAACTTCTCAGTGGGTGGTGAGACCAGCTACATTTGATGAAAAGAAACTCACATCAAAGGTTTTGAGGAAGCAAGCTGCTAAATGCATTTCATCCAAGTTTAAGAAATCAAGTTTATGGTTAATGTTCTATTTTATCAGATGCCAAGGTGGAGGGGCTGTGGGCAGGTCATGGTGGGGGAGATGCTGCAACACCCCACAGGACCCCCACCGCCTCAGCATCTGCCCTGGGTTAACCTCTCGGCTTCCTCTCAGCCACAGCACCCCCACCACGCCTTGGGTTCCCTTCAGCTGGACTCAGGAGCAGAGTTAAGGGAAGAGGCCATGGCAGCCCTGCCTCTGAATCTCTGGGCTGCAGAGATAATCAGCAGTGACCAGACTGTTTAGAGTCCCTGTCCCGCCCCATTAGCCAACAAAGCGAATTCACAGCTGCCAGGACCCCCAGGTTTCCACCATAACGAGGAGCTGAGCTTCCAGACTCACCTTCCTCAAGACCCATTGGCAGATGCCACAGCCACTCCAAGTCTTGCCCAAGAAAGGAACTGTGTGGTTTCCGGCACTGACAGGTGGACACTTGAACCTTCCTTTGTGTCACAGGTGGCGGTCTTCTCAGGAGGAAAGGACAGTGGCTTAATGTGCTCGGACTGCCTCACAGAACAGTGTCTCCATATTCTGAGGGAAAGAGAGGGGTGGGGAGGGAAAACCCCCTCCCGCAGGGTGTCAGGGTCTCAGGGAGGCTGATGAGTGTGGGAAGCAGACACCCTCTCTGTCCCACTGCAGCTGCTCCTTCTTAGACCCGAGGTAATATTCTGAGATTCTAGTTACATCAAAAAATGTTGGGCACGGGTTTTTAGCTTCCACCAAAGGAAGGCTTCTATTTAAATAGGTTAATAAACATACCCTAGGGGTATTCATTGGTATTTTTATTGCTTTCTCCTGGAAAGACTCTTATTGTAGAGAGTTTGAATGGTCCAGGGGTCAGAGAGCAGCTCGGAAAAATCGAAAATGCCTCCTGAGAGGAGAACACCTGCAGAGTTTTCACTCATTCCAGGCAGGAGGTGAGCTGGAAAATCTAAAAAATCAGATTCTGCTTCTCCGGCTTTGAGACGGCCACATCGCCAGCGCCGCTAAAGGGAAGGGGCTGTCAGGCCGAATGTGCTCACGCTGAGCCCACCAGCTTCCCCACAGGCTGAGGTTCCCCCGAGGGGCAGGAGGGAGCCTTCCTAGCCCTTTGCCAAATACGCAGTCGGGTCTGCCCACCTCCCCGGAACGCAGGACAGACGTGCCCCGCCGTCTTCTCCCCAGAAGGGCTCTCCGTGCTCCCGGGGGCTGTCCCCTGCAACTCTGTGCCCGCCAGTGGTGGGCTCTGCAGCCCACACTTCTCCGCGCGTTTTCTAGCTCAAAGGAACCTCGCTGGTCTTGACTATGCCCCAGGTCCCCTTCCCTCCCAGACTTCCCTCCCCAGTACCTACCTGAGCCAGTGGAGCCGGTCACGGGCTGGACGACGTGCCGGCGCCGCCCTGGGGAGCTCGACCTGAAGCTCCGGGCAGCGGGGCGCCCGCGGGCTCCGCAAAGGCCCGAACGGGGCCCACGGGTGAACCGGCCCCGCGCTCCTCGCCACGGAGGGCAGCGCCTCTCGGACACTGTGTCAGGCCGCCAGTGCTCACAGCAGTCCCCACTTAGCCGAAGTTTCAGTTATCCGCGGTCATCCTCGGCCAGCAAATACTGCTCGGAAAGTGCCCGAAATAAGCAATGTAAGTTTTAAATTGCGCAGGCGCTGTTCTGAGTCGCAGGACGAAAAATCGCGAGTCTCGCGAGATTTGCCCAGAGGCTGCGCAGTGTAGCGCCCACCTGTTAGTCACGTGGCGGCCAAGGGGCCAAGAGATGAGCGGTCTCGGCGTCCCAGTGCCTGCGTTCAAGTCAGGCTCGTTTCACTCTGCTGTGGCCCCGAGGCCCGCGAGGAGTAATGAGGGCGACTCGGTTGTGCCCCAGAGGAGCGGAAAGGGCTTCCTTGAAGCACCGAGGTGAGTGCAGTGCAGAACGATGGTCTAAGAGAGAGACTAAGACCACGTTTACATAGCTTTTATTATGGTAGATTGTTATTGTTCTATCACTATTGTTGCCAGCCCCTGCCTGGGCCTAAGTTATAAATGAACTTTATCCTAGGAATGCATGTCTAGGAAAATGACAGTATGCATAGGGTTTAGGACTGTCCGTGGTTTGAGGTATCCACTGGAGGTCTTGGGACTTTCCCTCCGCGGATAAGGAGGGATGACTGTATCGGCACAGAAAGTTCGAAGAATGAAGACCAGCTGAATCAACGAAGTTGCTGTGCTGGTCCCCGCCTACTGATAATGATGCCTATGGGCTGCGGATGCCTGAAGCTCTGCCAGGAAGCAGACCTATACCGCTGCCTGGGGCAACGCTGTGGCTGGATGCCCCGGTGGTGCTTACTCTGACTGCAGGTGACACTACAGCAGAAACCAGGGCACTCTGAGGATCCAGTTGTCACTCACAGGTCCCAGAGGGTATGCAGCACACCCAGGGCCACACAGCGAGGTCACAGGTACAGAGAGCCTGTGGACCTATGGCTCTGCCTTTAGAGAGTCCAAGGGGGGTATCTAGGGTTAAATGGACTTCCTCTTTATTGTCTCATTTAAAGCATAGAAGTGGGAATTAGGGCATGGGCAGGGAGTGATGGGGCCCCTCAAGTGGTCAGTTACGTAGGCTGCCCATGGCTTTCCAAAGGAAGGAAATTAGGGATAGCCTAACCTGTTATCTAGTCATTTGCTAGTAGTCATGGTATTTTTTTTTTTTTTTTTTGCTTGTGCCACCAGACAATTGTTGAGAGTGTGCTACCACAGACTTTGAGAACAACTGGGTAGCAACACTCTCCTCCCGTTTTCTGTGGGCTGGGAAACCAGAACAGTGATTTTACTAGAAGTGTATGCCATGCCTGTAAGTTCTTTTGTTTTTTTAAATAAAGATTTTATTTATTTTTAGAGAGAGAGGAAAGAAGGGGGGGGGGAGAAACATCAATGTGTGGTTGCCTCTCACGTGGCCCCTACTGGGGACCTGGCCCAGACATGTGCCCTGACTGGGAATCGAACTAGCAACCCTCTGGTTCACAGCTTGCACTCAATCCACTGAGCTTCGCTAGCCAGAGCCGTACCTGTAAATTCTGAGTGAAGCAAAAAGGGGGGCTCATGTCTTCTTAAAGGTGCTTTACTGTGAGGTTGTGAAAAATCCTTAGAAGCATACTTGTCAACGATGCTGAGCTCCTGACTGTGCGCTAGAAAGCTGGCGTTGCCCAGGTGAGTGAGATTTCTGGAGCACTGTTTTCAGCAAACAGTTTCATGTGTTGCTTCACAGAAGCGGCTTAAATGTACCAACTCTCCATAAAGTAAAACTCTTGGAGAACCATCCATCACTTTAGGGAAAACTTTAAATGTATGAAAAAGACGGATTTAAAGTTTTACTGGGAAGAGTGAAATAAAGTAAATGATAAATACTATTATTATGTCAATTCCAGCTTTCTAAGGAAGTTTTGATTCTAAATTTGCCAAGAATGACCTGTTTGGCCATGAAACGGACCCAAAAAGGGTGACCTTCCTGACTTGAGATATTAGCAGGGATCACAGGTCTGCTCAGCATCCTGGCTTAGACAGCGAATCACAGAACGAGTGCATCCTGCAATGGCCAGGAAGCCCTGCTTGCTGATGTCCGAATAAGTGACAGGGAGCCCATGACCACCTGCTGATGCACGCTTGTGCCAATTTAAAATGAATTCTTCTTTGAAGCAAATATGAGATGCATTAATAAGAAGCCAGCGTGCCAATGATGACTTCAAAGGTTAAAAAGGCTTTGCATTTACCTTATCAGTTATCTTGCAGTCTGTCTGCACATTTGTAAACTCCCCACCTTCATTTCCCAAAAAGCACAGGAGGCTGGTTTGTGGGAAGTGTGGGTGTGGCTGTTTTCCAGGCGGGGAAGTGACTCCCTGTCTTAGTAACCTGACCATTCCCAGTTTTCCTGAAGTCACCTTACGGATCTGTTCAGAAAATGTCCCTTTTACTCCCATTCACCTTCCTCTTCAACTTCTGAACAAACCCCTTTTAAATCTCTTGGGGACATGGTAATGATGAAGAGAAACCAGTTTCTCTAAATAAAATGGGGTTGCCTGGGCCACTCTGTCCCGAGGATTTTCTTTGTCAGATTCCTGGCGCCCAGTCCCTCTGATTTCTGAAAGGCCAAAGACGCCTCCTCTGAGATACTGCGCTCTCCTCACAGGAGTGTCTGGTGCTCCAAACGAACACACCCACGGGACACGTGGAAGTTCACACTCACACACTCCTTGCTGCTTCTGTCCTCCCGGCATTCCATAGCGCTCTGAGGAACTCCATCTAGAACATTCCTGCCCCACAGTGGTTCCTTCAGCTGGTCCCCTGATCATCACTCAGAACTCCCTTCTGTGGTCCACTGTCTCACCTCCAAGTAGAAGGCCCAGCATCTGTCCTGGTTGACGCCCCTCCCTCAGGACCACAGGGCAGCATCTGGCCCTCAGCCGATGACAAAGTCCAGGGATGATGCTGCCTTACATTTAGAAGCTGACAGGGTATGGGAAGCAAAATGGCTCCAAGTTCTGTACCTCGCCCTTCACGTTAAAAACAACAGAACCAGAGTGAAGGGCACTAAGGCGTGGTGTGTCCTCTGCAGATTCACGAAAGCTTTGAGAAGTGAGGTCTGCATTGGTTGCTACTGCCATCCCAACGCGGCACACTTCCTAGAGGCTGGTCCGCACGCCTTAGGTCTGCACTCCCCGCTCGTGGGGGCAGGCCAGCCATTCCTCCTGAACTGAATGAAAATAACGATACCCCCTGCTATAACCACCGTTTCTGTGACTTACATTTTTCCGTGCGGGGCACCATTCCACGCTGAGGTCACGAACTTTCCAGACTGTCCTGTCCACAAGGCACTGCCCTGTTCCTGACGGTGTCTCCCCCCTTCCACTCCTCAACTGACTCCCTGCCCAGCTGAGAGCTGACTTCCACAGTGGAATGAAGAGAGAACTGTGCTTACAGGGCAGCAGGACCCAGGCAGGGAGGAACCAAGGACCTGCCTGCAATTCACCATGGGAGGGCCCTGCTGAGGACAGCTCCGCACGGGAGCAGGGAGCGGCGTGGGGGCTGCAGAGCCAGGGAAATCCTCCCTGCTTTTGCTGCTCACACAAGATGGCATTTTATACAATAAAGGACCTTGCTGTAAGCCAGGGGTCCAGTGTCTAAAGGCTGAACCAGCGGTGACAGGGCAGGGCTGGGGACCAGTGCTTGGGGCAGCACATGCCATGCAGCACAGGTTCTGAGTGAGCTCCCCAAGGGGAGGCCATGCAGCCGGCTCAGATCATAGGTGTGGGATAAGTTCTAGCACCTGTGGGGCAGGTGCAGCTCCTGTGGCAGGTGAGGCGGGGTCAGCGGGTCACTGGGCATTCCTTATCACACACGGTCTGATTTTCTTTCCTGAATCATGTCCTGGCACATCAACTGACATGCTGCCTTCATGGTTTCTACAAAGGAGTTCACACATGTAACCTACATGGAAGAAAACGTTTCTTAAAATATTAAAGCGCAAGATTGCAACCAGCTATAATTTTTATTTATTTCCACTTATAAATTTAAAAATTCTCAGGTAAATTTGACAGTCTCTTCACCTGGGGGCTTCTGCGGTCACGTTCCGCTCTGTCGTCTAGGTGACTGCAAACCACAGTGAACGTTCAAAGCAAACATCTCCCCCCAGTTTACAAACCGTGTTCGACATGACGTGTCCGCCTGCAGAGCAATGCTCACAGACCGCTGAGACCTCTGACGTCACACTACTTACTGCAAGAGGACAGAAACATTTACTGTAGCAGAATACTATAGGCATTTGCTCCTCACTATATTACTCCTCTTATTCATTGTAGCAACTCTCGATTCTTTAGTATAAAGAGAAATCAAGAGAAAAAATATCTATAATCTTGGGTTAAGAAGTTTGCTAAGATCTGGTGACCTGAACTGTATGTACAGGATATAAACATATTTATATTTTATATGTACACAGTTAATGGTGACCTATTCATTATAAATAGTAGGTTTAACTTAGGTTCTACAAAAATAATCATTTGGATGGGCGCATGCAAACCAGTACACATGAACTTACTTATAAAACAAATCTCTATGCTTTTATTCGCTTTTAAATATAAATGTTGCTATTTAGCCATCAGCTAAATGATTTCAATGCAAACCCTGAAGTCCCCCAATTTGAAGTATAAAATCGGCTCCTATCCACAGCAGCACACCACCTCAAGTATTCTTGACCTAACAGTAAGTCCAGATAATTCTGTCCCGTATGAATTACAGGTACACATCTCACTTCCTCAGACACTAGACAGTCCTCCAGAGTAAAAGCTTCCTTTGTTTCATTTGTTTTGTTTTTAACATTACAAATGGTAGATATTTGTTAAAATATCATGTTGGCTTTCACATGGTCATGACCGAAGCAGAGCCCCTTGGGACAAAACCCTGCGCGATGCTCAGTGGTTTGCAGAGCCGTCGGCCTGGGCAGGCGACGGAGGCGTCACGAAGGGCTCGTCCTGCTTCTGGTCCTCTTTCAGGCCGGCCGCCTGGTCCGCGATGGAGGAGAAGGACAGCTGGTCATGCTCCATGATGTGTGCTTGGTCCTCGTCCTTGTCCTTCTTCACGTAGAACATTTTTCTGAATTTTTTCAGCTCGTGGAGTTCACAGAAGGTCTCGAGCACGACCAACATGGCAATGAGGCCGAGCAGCAGGTAGCCTGTGGGAGAGGAACGTGCGTTTCAGTGGGTCCCGTCAGGGTAAACCGAGTCACGCCACAACGTGTCGGGGGATGGATGGATAAACTCATCACCACATCTCTAATTTCTAGGAACCCCCTGGATTACAGGGCTCCTAAGAGGAGGGCCCCAAAGAAAACTGAGGAGTGACTTCCACAAAACTGGACCATTCAGAATCACATAGTGCAATTTTTGAGAATGAAAAAATAGTTGGGGCTGGTGTGGAATTGTTGGAGGGAGAGAACACTGTGCCCACTCAAGGGTAACCTCCGGTGGGGGGGGTGCTCCCCACCTCCCAGGTATAAGCAGTGGCTCTCAAAACGCCAGTGGCATTTTAGAAGAGTTCCGATTTATCGCGAGCGCTCACAATAAAGCCAAGCACCTTGGAAGTGCTCCGCACTTCCACCCTTAGCCTGCTACAGAACGAGAAGTTCAGGGACAGAAATTACAGTTTAACAGATGACGATTCCTTTCAGAACTGACGCAGATACTAAATAGCTCTGTGTCCTGGGTAAATAGCTCGTTACCCTTCCACCACGGCCCTGCAGCCAAGTGAGCTTTCACCATGTGACTGTCTTTCATTTGTTTACTTTTTCAGGGCACATGGACCATTCATTGACTGACTACCAGCTTCTTACTACAAAAATAAAAGACAACCTGTTGCTTTAGGTAAACTGCCATTCCTTGAAATCTGTGATGGGAAACAGGTAGCTTTAAGCCAGTTTCAACATGTTTAAAATTAGCTTTCAGAAAAAAAAAAAATTCATCCTGGAAAAGGAACAGAAAACTCTAAGAACAAAATTCCCAATTTCATGTCCCAGTGGTACAGTGTTTGAGATGTTCAAGAAAACATACGGACTGGAAGCTAGAATCGGCAGCATACTAGGAATAAGGAGACTGATTATCTTAAGAATGTAAAGTAATACAGTTCCAGTACCTCTCAAATTTGGTTGGCTATTAGGTGTTGATAATATAGTATATTTTAGAAATAGCAAAAACATTGTTAATCAGACCAGTTGGCAAGTCCCCTTCTTTTCCTTTATCCATTATTCAGTCAAACTCTTAACTACTGCCAAACACCCACGGGTTTTCAGACAAAAGCTGGAGGAGTTTCTCCTACCCACAAATAACGTACCTTTGGGAACATCCGTTTGCTCCCCCCCAGTACACACACTAGGTAGGCTGCCTTAGAAATCCATGTTCCACATTGCAACAAGTCTTAAGTGTTCTGCAGGGACTCAGTATTATGTGAGAAACTGAGGAAGTTAAACTGCTGGGCAAAGTTTGTAAGACGAGAATTAACATGAGAAAAATAGAGCTAACAAAAATTTTATAGAAATGTGTTCAACTTCCCTAAGGCATGAAAAAATGAAATCAAAGTAAGGAGATAACATTTTGTCTAACATATGGAAAGAAAGCTGGGATGATAATGTTTATCGGTGCAGTGAAATGTACCACAGGGCTCCTAGAATGCCACCAGGCCAGCGCCACACCAGGAGCGCCCAGCCTGCCACAAGTAGAGAGTTCTGGAGTCCTGGGAACTCGTGATGTTATTTGGAAGGCGCTAGGTCAGTTTGTCCCATGAGTCACCAAAAGGCACATTCACTTTGAGCCACAAATCCCACTTCTTGGAAAAGTATCAAAGTAGAAAGGTGTACACATACAGAAATATTTACTGAGGTTATTTACAATGTTTCCAAATTGAAAACAATCTAAATATTTGACAGTTGAGGTCTGGATACATTATGGTTTAGCCTCCTGGTAAGATACTCTGTGGACATTAAAAATAATTACAGTAACTCGGGGCAAGATGAAATCGTCCTTGAAACCACTTGGTCAATATGTGCCGAACTCGTCCGGCCGCCCCGCACTCTGCAAGGCCCTGGGGTTTATGAGTGAAGTCTCTGCTCTGGGTGAGCCTGGGGTTTGAGGGAAATGCTGACACACACATGGTTTTGTCAGGCTCAGACTGCAAGCCGGGGCCTGGACAGAGCACCTGTTGGCCAGAGCGCTTGCTGGGAATTCCTGGGGGGTGTGACCCGAGCCTCGATAAACTCTTGCTAAGGCAGCGATGAAAACTTTAGTATGTGATGATGCGTCTTGAAAAGAGAGGAAAGGGACATACAAAATATTTTCTTGAAACTGGATTTCTAAGTTTTCCATGATACATTGAATTTTTTAAATCGTTTAAAAATTATAAATCACTGGCCTATCTAATCTAATGCCTATTTTCCACATATAAAATTCTGAAAATGGTTAATGTAGTCTAACTTTCAAAAAAGAACCAGATGGGCAGTAAGATAAACAACTATTTCAAAATTTTTCTGGTAAATTAAAGAATAGGACTGTAACAGGCTGCAATCCTAGCACTCATTTTTTTTTTAGTTTAAAAAAGATTTTTTTTTTAATTAAAAGTTGGCTATCAAGTCAATTCTGTGTGGCACGTTTTTACACTGTGATTGGCAATATCTATTATGAGTAAGAAATCAATCAGTACTTTTAAGGCACCTGGGAATAGGTGTTTGAGTAATAAGATTTTTGCATAAAGCGTTGTGAAGGGAATCGCGATGAAATAGTTGGGGGAAGGTGGCAAAACTGAGAGTTGATCAATGAAGAAGCGATCGGGCGTGTGTGAACGACTGCTCCTCCGCAGACCAGGTGGAGCGCGGGGCGCACGCCGGGGAGCAGGGGGCCCGGTACTCACACGTGATCCCGATCTTGTAGAGCTCCCGGAACTTCTGGTTGTAGCCCTCCCCGGGGACGTAGTCCCCCAGGCCGATGGTGCTCAGGGAGATGAAGCAGAAGTAGAAGGACTCCAGGAAGTTCCAGTCCTCCTCCAGGACGGAGAACACGGCCGCGGGGATGAAGAAGAAGCAGGACACGGCGACGAGCCCGAGCAGCACGGCGTGCACGACCGCCACCGCCTGCTTGGAGAAGCCCCAGCGCACGTGGCAGTAGAGCACCGGCCTGCGGGTGACATGCACGGTGACGCGCTGGACCACCGCCGTCAGGAAGAGCAGCGTGAACGGGATGCCGATGACGGAGTAGATGATGCAGAAGGCCTTTCCCCCGTCCGACAAGGGCACCGTGTGGCCATAACCTGCGAGGGCGCAAGAGGGGGCGGTGGACACTTTTAAATAAGACACACCTGCGGCCCGTCTCTGTTCCCGGGAACCACAAGGGCTAGGCGTCGGGCGTGATGCCGCAGGGGCTCACTGTAACCGTCATCTGCAGCGAATTCCGTGCCACTGGCAAGCCGCCACTACGTGTAAAATCTTAGCAGCTCTCTGCAGCACAGCGGAGTCTGGCTTCCAGGTCGTGGTCAGGCTGAAGCAGCAGTTCTGTGTGCTGAGCGAGGGCCCCACCAGGGAAAACGCAACACGGGGCACCCGCTTCCCCAGGCGGGAGCAACCCCCTCCCATGCTGCTGCCCCCTCCCCCCAGGATCCTTCTTAGTGTCCAAATGCCAGGCTACACTCGCACCCAGAACAGACCGCTCACCGCACGTGCCAACAGAGACTGCTGCAGGTGGAGGTGGGGAGCCAGGGCCGGGCTGCCAGGGCCCAGCGGGAGCGAGGGTGAAGTGGACTCAGGAAGGTGCAGACCTCAAACAAGAGGGAGAAAAGGAAGACTAAAGCACAGCACCTCACTGCCTCCAGCACGTCTTTTAAAATATTCCACTCGGTTATCTTGCTAAATGGCGCAGTCAGAACACCATCTTTTCCCTCCTGTCATTGCCGTAGGTTCTAGGATTCCATCGCTTCCACAAAACAAACATTAAAAACACACACCCGCCAGAGCCAATGGTCGCAGCAAACAAGCGTTTCACTTCCCACCAGGTCCCAGCCACTCCCAACTCCAGCTGGTCCTCGGCCCCCCCCACCCCCCCAGCCAGAGAGCGCCTGCAGGGCGTGGCCCAACGGCCAACTTAAGGAATCTCACCAGCACTTCGTCCCAGATGGACTGACACGTCTGAACGAGTCCGTTCAGGAAAAAACCAACTAAATGCATTTTTTTGGTGTGAAATTGGATTCTGAAGAAACCTCACATCTGCAATTATAATCGAAAGGTGGTTTCAAAATCTGACTTATAAAATATATCCATCCTGCTTAAAAAGAAATGACTCTGAAAGATATTCCGTTTCAGATGCCCAGATCCTCTGCTTCATTCCAACCCCTGGGTGAGGCCCCGGCGCCTGCGTGCACAGTGCCAGTGTGGGGGTCAGGGTCGTCCATCTGCACCCCAGGAGGCAGGAGGGTTACAAACGAGCCACAGGGAGCCCAGGAGCACCCTGAAATCGTGTGCAATGTGTACATCTAAACACACGTGCATTTTTCCGTGGAGAGATTCCAGAACTTAGACTCTCAGAAGGCCTATGAACCATGCTTCTGAGCACTGGTCCCTGAGTCCATGTGGTCCTCATAACACCCCACTGCTCCTGGGGTCCTGCCACGAGTGTGGCGTGGTTAACGGGGGTGCAGGGCACGCCGCGGGGCCCAGAGAGTGATAACAGGAGGGCGGTGGAGGCGGGCTGGATGATGATTGCACAACAAAAGTTAGCAGGAGAAAGTCCAAAATTTACTTTTGAGGAACAGTGGGGCCCAGGAAGGAGACTGCCTGCTGAGTGAAGCAGCTCACATCACAGAGGACCGGCCAATCAGAGCTCTGATCCACACTGGTCACTGAGGAAGGATGTTCTACTGGTCAGAGATAACGTGGAAACAGAACCTGAAAATGGAAGTCTATTTCACCATAACGAAGGCAACTGGAAAACGAGACTGTGACCAGGAGACAAGAGCGCTCAGGCAGAAGTTCAAGGGGTTGGGGGTGGCGGGCTCAACTACAGCAGGAACTTTGTAGGGGAAATAAGATTAGCTGAATCAGTGCCGCTGGGTAAAAGCCTTTAAATCCAATGGTTCTTTATAGCATTTTCATAAGTGATCTTTCCTAAGAGTATATGTAACACACTGATTTCAACCCAGCTTATCTCTTCCGTACCATCTGTTCCAATAAATTACATGACTTTGATTCCAGTAGTAAAAAAATAAATTTGTAGTTTTAAAATATCTTAGGGTATAATTTTTACTCTCAAATGATGATAGCTCTTTTCATTAGAATGAACTAAATCTCCGTTTACTACAACGCTCTCTCCAAGCAACAGAGAGAATCGTCACCAGACTCCACAGACCATCTTCCGCTGTAATGGCGTTACGCCAGTGACATGCTCCCACTGAGGATTAAAACCACTGACGTGTATGTCTTTACCAAACACCACTTCTCCTGATGTCTACATCCTCTTGTGAATGGAAAGTCAAGGTCAACTTCACATCTCGTTTGCATTCCCACACCATCAGTGCCGCCTGTGGGAAAACCACCCCCTGCGTGGGGTGCTCGGCCTTTCTCTGTGACAGACAGCGCCGCACTCGGGTGGGGACCTCAGGGCTGCAGAATGTCAGTGAGGGGTGAAGAATTTACTCAAGTGCGGGCAGTTGAACCCCCAGATAAATCATAAAGCAGGAGTCACATCACCGGGGGCCACATCACCCTCGTAGTTGCCTTCAAAGGGCCAAAATAAGTTTAGGACTGTAAACATGTAACTACTCCTTAACTAGGGGCAAGGAGCTTGGCGCTGCCGCTGGGTAGAAACAAGGTGGAAGGCCGGATTCGGCCCTCGGGCCTTGTGTTGGTCACCTGTGCCATAAAGCAAAGCTCACAGTTCAAAATCTTATAATCATATTAAAATCTATAACAAACCATGAAGGAACTAGCAAAATGTTAATAACCCTTACACATAAATTTTCAAAGGCTAGTCATATAATTTTGGGGCCCAAAAGACTGGACACAGCAAAATCTCCTGAAAAATGGACTTAATAACACAGGGTCCTGAGATGACACCCCCAGGCACGAACACCCGTGTATCCCTGCCTCCAACTGCACCCTGGCTGGGCTTCCTGGTGACGCTGCCCCCGCAGGGCACATTGGAGTTTCTGTGTAACGGGCCTGTACTCATGACAGTCTCTTAAAAAAAGTCGTTTCTTGACACCCTGCCAGCTGACCCCTAGGTGGGGACTCTGCCGGCTTGTCTGACGTGTGAGTCCTCCTGAGAGGCCTCTGGGGGCCCCGTTCAGCACCTCAGAGCAAGGCTCCGCTGCACAGCGTCTCCCCACGGCCTAGATGCTCTTCTGAGAGGCGCGCCGCCGGCCCTGCCCGCTGTGACCCTGCACACGTAACAGATGTTCTCATTTACATTATCTAGGATGATGGGTAGGCACAATGCATACATTTTCCATAAGTTAGCTTGATACACGGTAAAAAAAAAAAAAAGCTACAAAAGAAGAACTCCAACCTCTGAAATCAACTCTAGCAGAGTTACTGAAATAAACTGCCACGTCTCTCTTCTGTAGAACCAACTTTAGTCTGCAATCCTGGACTTGAGCTTATTCACCCTCTTCCCCCTAGACTGTGAGCCCTCTGAGAGTGAGACCATGGCTCTTTCCAGGCGCCCGGCCCCAGTGCCCTCCAACGCAGCGACAGCGGTAACACTGGGGCTGTGAATGACTTCAAATTCAGGAGGGCGAGAAACTCAGGGCACAACAATGACTAGGCATCATGTCTAGTTGACTTTTTCTGCCACTTTTATCTTTTCCTCGAAATAGGTTTTTCTCCCCACAGTTCAATAAACTATTAACTTCCAGATACTTTGCATACAACGGGTCTTCCTAATTCTCTTTTTATAGAAATACTTTTCAAAGACCCACAGATGGAAACGCTCTGCTCGCTCCACCCATCCGTGTCACCAACATGACAAGGAATATACTGTTTCTGTCCCTTTGCTTACAAAAGGGACTGTGTTTGCCAGAGAGGGAATTGCTGGCAAAGGCCGCCAGTGCGTGTGGCGCTGAGCACACGTGAGAAGGAGGCACAGATGGCAGGAGGCACCAGGTGCAGGAAGTCACAGACGTGACTCTGTGACTCATGTGGTCTCTGCTTTTCCTGGCCGTCACCTTTCACAGATGGTACCTTGCTCACTTCCAAAGAGAGAGGCACCGACACTCTTAGGATACTGCCTGCTTCTTCGCCCTGGGGAGGCCCTTCTGCATTTAAAAACTGGAGGATGGCCCTGGCTGGTGTAGCTCAGTGGATTGAGCGCGGGCTGGGAACCAGACGGTCCCGGTTCGATTCCCAGTCAGGGCACATGCCTTGGTTGCGAAGCCAAGTCCCCAGTGAGGGCCATGTGAGGAGCAACCATACATTGCTGTTTCTCTCCCTCTCTGTCTCCCTCCCTTCCCCTCTCTCTCTAAAAATAAATAAATAAA
>PVJI01001304.1:0-188619 GCA_004026765.1 Micronycteris hirsuta
AAAAATGAATCAAGGCAATAGAAAGAAGATGTAAAAAGTATACTAGCAGCAAACATCATTGGCTTTCAGAGGCAAGCAGAGAAAGGGAGCAGATATTTACTGAGTAACCCTGTGCATGATAATTTAGATATTTATGTGTATAATAACTTATATATAGAATAATCCAGTCTACTAAACATACTTCACTGGTAAATAGAGGTTTACAATAGCCCTGCACCCCCTGATCCATGGGGGAAATGTTCTAAGGGCCCCAACAAATGCCTGAAACAGTGGACAGTACCAAACCCTATGTGTACTGTTTTATCCTATACATGCATACCTATAATAAAGTCTAGTTTATAATTAGGCACAAAAAGAGATTAACAATAACTAATGGTAAAACAGAATAGTTATAACAATATATTGTGATAAAAGTTACATGGATGTAGTTTCTCTCTTTCAAAATATCTTATTGTTCTATACTCACCTTTTTACTTAAAGGAAGCACTTACAGCTTCTTTGGCGTATCTGAATTGCCAGCATCACTACTCTTGTACTTTTGGGCTATTATTCAATGAAATAAATGTTACTTGAACACAAGCACTGTGATACTATTGCAGCCTATCGGACAACCAGGACAGCTACTAGGTGACTAAGGGGATGGTAGCGATTTTCAGTGTGGAGAAGCTGGACAAAGGGATGATTCACATTAAAACAAAGCAGATAGTGAGCGATTTCATCATCGACTCAAAATGACATGCAAGTTAAAATTTATGCATTTTATTTATTTGTAGAACTTTCCATTTAATATTTTTCTGTGGAAAGTGAAACCACGGATAAGGGGGCACTACTATGCTACAAAGTGTTCCAAAAGAACAGAAGTGGTAACTTTCCCCGGAGTGCTCACCTGTGGGAGGGCCGCATGTTGCAGGAGAGGAGGGGTACAGCAGGCTAACTTAAAGCAGAATTTCTCAAAGCATGCTTCTCAGAACACTAGTGCTTGTAGGGTACTAACAGATGGTTGATGAGAGGAGAAGAGGATAAAAACCACATTCTATTCATATATCAATACTTCCTAATGAGGTCACTAGTTTCTCAGGATAATAATAGGTATTTCTGGATAAAAAGAGTTTCGTGGTATAGGGAAGTTGGGAAATGGGATAAGTAAAAACATTTTTAACTGCAGACTTCTCAGAAACCTTCTAAAGTATATTGTGTAATCCTGTTGGTGGAATGGAAAGCAGGACGGATAAGACATACTTTGCCAATTTCCGAATCCAGCTCCTCCGTCCATGTCCAGCACTACCAGCCACCCAAGACCAGGGCCTACTGTGGCCACCCAGGCCACTGCAGCAGCCTCCCGCTGTCCTCCCTTTTCCCTCTTTTTCTCCCCTATGATCAATTTTTCATACCTTAAAAAAAGTTATCCTATTAAAACTTTTCAATGCTTAAATTATCCTGCTTAAATATCCTGCTTAAAACCTTTCAGTGATGCCTCATCATACCCAGAATAAAATCTAAATTCTTTTTCCAGGTTTATAAGGCCCCGTGTGACATGTCTCCTGTGCACTCCTGCAAGCTCATCTCCCTGGGGAAGCTCCAGCTGCACTGGTTACCACGCTGGTCATCCTTCAGTTCTTGCAGCTTGTCTGTACTTTAGCTCTTTTTTTTTTTTTTAAGATTTTATTTATTTCTTTTAGAGAAAGGGGGCGGGAGGGAGGAAAAGAGGAGAGAAACATCAATGTGTGGTTGCCTCCCATGCACACCCTACCGGGGACCTGTACCGCTACCCAGGCAGGTGCCCCGACTGGGAATTGAACCAGTGACCCCTTAGTTCACAGGCCGGCACTCAATCCACTGAGCCACACCAGCCAGTGCTTTAGCTCTTGATGCCACCTTTCCCCCAACCTGGGATATTCTTCCTCCACCACTGCTCAGACAGCTCCTTCTTGTTATTCAGGTCCAAACTTGAATAACTTGTCACTATCTGATCATTTTTAAATTTTTTTCTTTATTCCCACACTAAAATGTATACGGCATAAAAGCTAAGGCTTTGCCTGTCTTGTTCACAACCTGTTCCTCTAGTGCCTAAAGTAGTTCCTGACACTGAATAGATTTAAATATATATGTGTTGAATAAAAGAAGTAAACTGAATAAGTAGAGACCTAAATAATCCAGATGGAAGTTGGCTTCTAGGACATGGTACCACCTTTCGTCCTGTCTTTCTGGCCTCTCCTGCCCAGGGATTTTTGCTAGTCCTCCTAATCTCTTCTTCCCTGAACAGCAGAGTTAGTCAGGGCATCAGTAACTAAAATATTAAACTGCAGAGGAGTAAATGCTTTGCGGGGGTAGGAAGGTTAGATCAGTTATAGACTCTCTTCGTAAGGAATAAAGTTGAATCATAAACTAGTGGTCAAGTTCACAGGCTGCCCTCTGAGCCGGACGACTAATACCTTCCAACACTCATCAGTTACCTGTTATGTCAATTGCCTCTCTCTGTGGTTCTGTTTCAGAAGACAAAGTGGGCCTTAAATACAGCCTCACTTGTAATTCTGAGTTAATTCCAGAGTAAATTAGCTTTGGGCAGTAAAATAAACAAGACTTCAGAAGAAGAGAAAGAAAAGCTTTCTTTCAGTACTTTGAAATTCATTATAGGTTATGCTGTAATAGGTTGTACTCCAAAGAATTGTTAACCTTGAAGCAGAAAAAAGTAGTCTCTCACCTTCTGCATAGACTTCATCATGATCCTCTATTTGCTCAGATGTTTCCAAATCTATATTTTGGCCCCAAAGCCTTCTGGATAAATCAGAATTTCCAGCAGAAAATGCTTTCGGGACTCCAAATTCTGAAGCTTTTTCCACTTTCTTTAATATAACAGAAAAAAATCCATTAAGGTGACAACTTTGTACAGGGTTAGAAAATTTCTCTCCAACCCTCAAGAATCTGATTTTTTAGCAGGTACTAAAATACTTTCCTTTTCCATTTCTGCAGGGACTGTGAAGCTTAAACATTCACCCTAAATAATTCTATTCATTAAACATGAAATTAATTATAGTATTTTACCAAGTTTTAACAGGTGTTCACAATGTTTATATTAGAACAAAATGTTACTTAAGCTTTAGATAACTTTTGCTGAGCATTAGTTATGGGATTCTGACACCCGAATATTTTATTTTAAATAAAAAATATACTACTAGTTTCCATGCTACTAAAATTTGCATATGAATGTGAGCCAGAGGCAGAGTAGCTATACTTCCTCAAATTACTAACGTGAAAGAAGTATTCCATCAATTGGGCAAACTATAGGTTAAATAAAATTTGGATAAACAGTCTCTGAACTGTAGTCTTCAGAATATTTTAACTCAACAGTAAGAATGCAATAGAAACAAGGCCAAATTCAGGGGCTTGCGGGAGGGGCCGGTGGAGGTGGACAAACTTTCTCAGCATTTTGGCTTACCCACACAGTATAAAAGAACTTATTTTACAATTAAAGCCCTGTTTTTCCCCTTCCCCTCTCCATACACCTGTTTTCCTCCGTGTCTGCTGTGTCTTCTAACTTGGGTAGTGACAACTCCATTCTTTCAGTTCCTCAAAACCCTTCTTGAATATGGTTTTTCTCTAACTCTCTCTTTCTTAAACCACATACAACATATCAGGAAAACTACTGACTCTATTTTGAAAACATATCCAGGATCCGACCCCTTCTCATCACCTCTTCAACTATTACCCTAGTTCAAGGCACCACAATTTCTTGACTGGTTTTCTGTATCAGCCTCCACCACAGCAGCCAGAGAGACCACTTTAAATGAAAGGCATAGCATGCTAGAACTGCACTCAAAGCCCTTCCATGGCTCCCTATTTCATTCAACTCAGAATGATACTCTAAGTCCTTATAACAAGCTTCAAGGTGCTGCACCACCAGGCCCTTTGCGAGTTCTCCAACCTCCTCCTCTGCTACTCTTCCCATTGCTCCCTCGACTTCAGCCGCAAATTCCCCTTGTTCCTTCCTCCTCAAATATGCCAAGCATGTTCCCACCTCAGGATCTTTGCACTGAACTTCCCCTCTGTGGACTGCTGTTCCCCAGATATCCATATGACTTGTCCCCTCACTCCCCACCCCAAGTCTTGACTCAAATGTCCACTCTGCATAAGGCCTTAGTGGATGATCCTATATGGAATTGCAACCACCCCCCTCACGGCTCTCCCTATTCCCCTTCTGTTTTGACTTTATAGCACTTAAGACCTTCTACCATATTTGTCATTTGTTGCTCCACCTGAGTAGAATGTAAACAGGAATTTTTGTCTTTGTTTTTTACGTGCATGAAACTCCTAACACCTAGAATAGTATTGGCATATAAAGCTGCCCACAAATATTTGTTAAAGAAATGAATAAATGAAAAATTTATTTTAAAAAGTTGCATTTTCCCATAGTTTACATTGTCACTAGACCTATTTTGAAAATTATTTTTCCTCTTGCCAATCTTGGCACGGGCTTTCCATTTTAGTATCAAGGTTTTCATCCTTTAATTTTAAATCAGCAGCAGAGAAATAAAGTTAAAAAGTCAACAGTGATTTGAAAAAGATGTAAAAAGTAGAACACACAGGAAAGGGTATGATGGTGGTTGGTATATGTCATTTATTGGATGGTTACAAAATGCTTGGTACACAGTCCTTCCCTTTAAGGTTCTTAAATTCTAAGACAGCAAGATGAATTTCACATATATTATATGTAGTTGTGTGAATATACACACAAATATAAATAATGTGCAAATAAATCGATCAACTTTAATTTTTAAACTAACACACATATACCAAAATAAATAACAGCCCTGGACAGAGAGCTCAGTTGGCTGGAACATCAACCCAATACACCAAGGTTACGGGTTTGATCCCTGGTCAGGGCACAGGGCACATATAAGAATCAACCAACAAATGCACAAATAAGTACAACAACAAATTGATATTTCTCTCTCTCTCTCCCCTTTCCTCTCTCTAAAAGTCAATAAGAGAAAAATATTTTAAAATAATCTCTCTATATTTTTTGTTTTAAAATAGTATATCCTTACCATGTTTTTTTTTTTTTTCAAAATAAACATGTAAGAGACAGGAGAGGTCTATCCTAAATTATATTTCAGTGAAACAAACATTGTGTCAATTGAACGACTTATTCTTTAAGCTAGTTCATTGAATGGTAGCTCTGTTGCCAGCTCTATAGTGAATATTAAGGGAAAAACAAAACTAAAATCTTCTGTTTTTAAAAGAGTTCACTTTTCTGTTGGTTTGTTTCTTATACCACATGCACAGTAAGCAACTCAAAAACAATTCTAAAGCCATACAGGGTGATTTAAAAAAAAACTGAATACCTTCTGAAGTTTATTACTTAAGAGCTACATAATATATAAGTAATTTATAAAGGAACTATCTCAGATATTTCCATAATTTTATAAATTCTCAGTATAGGCATATCTTGGAGATACTATGAATTTGATTCCAGACCATCATAGTAAAGTGAATATTGCAATAAAGCCACACAAAATTGTGTGGTTGTCCAGTGCACATAAAAGTTATGTTTAAGCTATACTGTAGTCTATTAAGTATGCAATAGCATTAGGTCTAAAAAAACAATGTATTTAACTTCATTAAAAATACTCTGTTGCTAAAAAATGCTAACCATCATCTGAGCCTTCTGCAAGTTGTAATTTTTTGCAGGTAGAGGGTCTTGCCTGCATGTAGATAAAATTGTACTATCTGTGAAGTTCAATAGTGCAGAGCCCAGTAAGATGAGGTACACCTGCATGTGCTCCTTATGCTCCATGCATCAATCCTACTGCCCATGCTAGACTCTTTGTGGACTATCACCATGGATGGCACAAGCAGCAGCTACAATGCACTCCTTCATTCCCTTACGGCTGGGAAGTACAAACATAAATTTCTTGAATGTGCAAATTGCCTGTTCATATATACTAGTTTTGGGAGTAATATATTTTTGAAAGTGTCCATCTCTTTTTCATTCACTCTGTATACAAGCAAATGCTTAACACTGTATCTGTGTGTATGAATGCCAAAATAATTCCGAAGAAAAGAGTACGACAAGATGGGATTAGGTTGTTGAGATGAGGGGAGTTGTTCACTGAGAGGGACATCTCAAACTGAGCTTTAACGGAAGGATCTGAATCAGCCTCCCAAAGAGGAAGGGTATCCCAAGCTGGGGGATCAGCACGAGTCAAAGCAAAGGGAAATCTTACATGATGGAGGGAAAGCAGATTAGTTAATGACAGGGAGTCACACAGAGTATAAGGGTTGTAAGAGGTAGGTTGATAGAGGGCCTTAAATGCCAATCTGAATTTAGAGTTTCATCTGATGGCATGTGGAATCACTGAGGGCTCAACAGTGAAGAACTGACATGATGAAAATGTTTAAAAAGTTCAAAGTAGCAGAGTGTACTGGAGTAAGAAGATGAGTCAAACTTCCTGTCAAGATGGAGGCATAGGTAAACATGCTTCGCCTCCTTGCACAACTATAAAAATTACAACTAGACTACAAAGCAAGTATCACCCAGATTTATCAGAAAATCAAGTTGCATGGAAGTCCAAAAACGAAGGATTCCAAGAAACCACATTCATCCAGATGGGTAGGAGGGGTAGAAACGTGCAGAGAGGAGTGGAGGAGTGGAGAAGCGCAGAGAGGCATGAAGACATGAAGTGGCATGGAGAGGAGGTGGAACATGGGTCCCACATTCATGTGTGGTGGGTGAAAATCAGTAGGGGTCCCTGGGAAGCAAGGAATCTCAGCCCCAGACCATCCAATCCACAGTTCCAGCACCAGGAAGATAAGTTTCATTAACTTCTGGCTGTAAAAACCAGTGGGGGTTGTGGCAGCAGAAGAAACTGGAGGATTCTCAGGAGACTGCTTTTTTTTTTTTTAAGATTTTATTTATTTATTTTTAGATAGAAGGGAAGGGAGGGAGAAAGGGAGAGAAACATCAATGTGTGCTTGCTTCTCACGTGGGCCCCGCTGGGGACCTGGCCTTCAACCCAGGCATGTGCCCTGTCTGGGAATCGATCCAGCGACCCTTTGGTTCACAGCCCGTGATCAATCCAGTGAGCTACACCAGCCAGGGCAAGGAGAAACTCCTTTTAAAGGGCCACAGAGGTCTTAGGACTTAGGCAGACCCACCCACTCTGGGATTCAGCACCAGGGCAACAGATGGAAGGGCACAAGTGGCATTATGGGGAGAAAGTGAAGTGACTGGCAACAGGGCAAGCACTGGGAGACAGCTTCCTCCTGGGAAAATCTCCAGATGCCAGGCAGTGGCACCGCCCCTCTCTGGGCCTCCCCAACACAGAACCACAAAGCAGTGAAATGGGCTGCCCCACACTGGCGATTCCCCAAGGCTCTGCCCCATACAACTTACAGGTGTGCTTTTCTACAATAGGCCACACTACTAAGTCAGGGAGTTAGAGCAGCTCTACCTAATACACAGAAACAAACACAGGGAGGCTTCCAAATTGAGGAGACAAAGAAATATGGCCCAAATAAAAGAACAGAGCAAAACCCCACAAAAAGAACTAAACAAAAGGGAGATAAGCAACCTATCAGGTGCAGAGTTCAAAACACTGGTCATCAGGATACTCAAAGAACTCACTGGGTACTGCAACAGAATAAAAAAGGCGGAAATGAAGGTTACATAAATGGTAATAAAAATCTACAAGGAACTAACAGTGGAGAAGCCAAGAAATAAATTAATGATTTGGAACATAAGGAAGAAAAAAAGCATTCAATCAGAACAGCAAGAAGGAAAAAGAATAAAAAAAAAAAACGAGGATAGACTAAAGAGCCTCTGGGTCATCTTCAAACATACCAACATCTGAATCATAGGGGTATCAGGAGAAGAGGAAGAGCAAGAAACCGAAAACTTAGTTGAAAAAATGACAGAAAACTTCCATAATTTGGCAAAGGAAAGAGACATACAAGTCCAGGTAGCACGGAGTCCCAAACAAGTTGGACCCAAAGAGGGCCATACCAAGTAATTAAAATGCCAAAGGTTAAAGATAAAGAGAGAATCTTAAAAGCAGCAAGAGAAGAGCAGAGAGTTACCTACAAAGGAGTTCCCATAAGACTAGCAGCTGATTTCTCAAAAGAAATTTTGCAGGCTAGAAGGGACTGGCAAGAAATATTCAAAGTGACGAAAAGCAAGGACCTACAATCTAGATTACTCCACCTAGCAAAGCTATCATTTAGAATGGAAGGGCAGATAAAGTGCTTCTCAGACAAGGTAAAACTAAAGGAGTCCATCATCACCAGCCATTATTACATGAAATGTTAAGGGAAGTATATAAGAAAAGGAAGATGAAAACTATGAACATTAAAAAGGCAACAAATTCACAACTATCAACAACTGAATCTAACAAACAAACTAAACAAACAACCAGAAGAGGAACAGAATCATAGATATGGAGATCATTTGGAGGGTTGTCAGCTGGAGGGGGAAGGGGTAGGATACGGGAAAAGGTACAGAGAATAAGAAGCATAAATGGTAGGTACAAAATAGACAGGGGGATGTTAAGAATAGTATAGGGAATAGAGCAGCCAAAGAACTTATATGCAAGACCCATGGACATGAACTATGGGGGTGAATTCCTAGAGGGAATAGGGGTGCTGGGCAGAGGGGGAAAAGGGGGGAAAATTAGGGCAACTGTAATAGCATAATCAATAAAATATATTAAAAATAAAAAATAAAAAAAGAAGATGACTCAGTCTATCAAATCAGGATGAAGATGAACTGTAAATTGTGGTGGACAGCCTCTTTTTGGGTGAGCTACCCCAGGACTCATAGTTCTGCCAAGCAAGACTCATAGTTCTGCCAAGCATCTGTCTGATTCTAAGTGACTTCAACATCCCTGAGGAAGTCCCACCCACATTCCAGCCTCAAGGTTTGCTTTGATCTCCTGTTTTCCAACAGTCTTCTCTTTCATTGCCACTGACATGGTCATCATAAACCATGTCACACAGAATTTTCCATTGGTCAAATGAAATGATGGTCATCTCCTCTCCAACATCAACCTCCTATCCACGTCCCTCTCTCACCCCCCTACTCCACTACACTGGTGTCACACCTAACCAAGTCGCTACTAACCTATGAGTCCTTTAACGGGTCTCCTTCCTTTCCTACTCTGTGTTGGTATTCAGCTACTCTCTTCCATAAGCCTCACATCTCCTGTTCTTTTCCTTTTCCAATGAGAATTTCAAGCCTGGATCTATCTGATCTAGCAATTTTCAGTACCATAAAAAATTATGGTTACCTGCTTCGGCCAAGTCCCCTGGGCTGTAGTTATACTGACCTTCCTTTTCTGTTCTAAAGAAAGCCCATTCTCAACCTTCACTGTGCCCCATACCCTTTCTATATATTCCCCCCTCTTCCACATAACAAAGTCTCAGCTGATTTTGAGAGGGTAGTCCACTGACGTAGATTTGGAAGTCTTAGGTCCAGAGGTTATACCTGTTTTAGGGTACACCCAGAGCTGAGATATATTAGGGAGCAAAATCAGAAAAGAAGACATAGAAGCTAACAGAGAGGTAAGAAAAGCAAGAAAAAACAGTGTTAAAAAAAAGATGATGGAGTTCTAGAATAAAAAGGAATCGGTAACTATAGCAAATGAACCTTAAAAAGTTTGAGGGGAGAGAAGAGACTATTAGACTTGGTCAGTAATGACAGCAGTTTCTGTGGAGTGGTAAGACACAGAACTGGAGTGAAAGAGGAATTGTGGACAAAAGAGGATAATAAAAACACAGTGGCAAGAAGTCCAGGCTGTGTATCCAAAGGTGCTAGATAAAAAGAAATTACACGACAATCAGAATGGATGCAGGGCTCAAATAAGGACTTACTGATTCTTTTTCAAGACAGGAGAGTTGAGGACACAATGGGAAAGAACTACTGCAGAAGCTTTAGAAGAATGATAAAAACCTGACCAAGTCAGGCTGGCTAGCAACTCTGTGAAAGAGGAAAATGACTCCACCTACATTAGCAACCCCCCCGCCCCATGTGCTTCCATTACATTCTTAATTCTCCCAACAGCTTTAAATTATTTACCCCCACGGAACTATAAACTCTGGGAAGGCAGGGCTGTACCTGCCCTGTGCATCGTATTACCTCCAGTGCTTAAAATAGGGGGCCAGCACTTAATAAATACTGGGGGGGGGGGCATGAAAAATGGTCAACAATGGTTAACCTCTCTGGCTTACGTTCCATCTGGCCTGATGCTCATACCACCTATTAATTTAGATAAGTAACAACTCTTCAAAATATTACCAGAGAGAAGACTATTTTCCCAGGAAAGTGCTGCATCATTTTAAACTATGTGGTGCGCAAATGAATTGAATATGCCGAGTTGATACTCAGAAGCATGAACCTCAAGTGGTTTAACGGTATTTCAACTTAAATGGCAGTTGAACTCAAAAACACAGATTTCAGGCCTGGAAGAGATCTCAGAAGTTATCTAACCCAATCCCCCACCCTCTCATTGAACGCTCAGACATATTTTTCATTAGTCCTAACATTAAGTGACCATGTAGAATCCACTGGAATATTTCAGTGATAGAAAATTCTTAGAAGAATGCCCTTCCGTGTTTTGATAGCTCTAGTCATTAAAAGATGCTTACCTGTGATGCACGCATAGCTTTTACCTATTGTATTGGTCCCACAGGTTAATGTCACTCCAGTACGGTCTTTCCAATGATCTGAGGAATGCCTCTCCTAAGGTTTCTCCTCTCCTCTCCTTGACTAAAGAGTGTAAAACTAAGGCAACATATGTAGTCACATGGGAACAAAAACAGCAAAATATGTGCAAAATGGAGACCTACTAGTATGCCTTTTCCATCTGATTATATCTGACGATTAATTCTCTATCTTAATTGTGTAATATTCTTACCTTAATCCAGTGTTCCACATCATCAAGGTCAAAAGCAGGCTGCAGATAATATATACAGAATATTAATACACATGATATCATCATCACCTTTGCCATTTTAATCTATCCTTCTGACTGAAGTACATGAGAGAGTATCCTTTATTCCTTCCCCAAATCATTTCACTAGAAAGTTCAGCAACAGAAGAGCACAAAATGATGGTAAGAGGAAGAAACACGGAGCCTTCTCTGGGACATCTTCTGAACGTTTTCATCTCCTGCCTGGGCCTATCACATTCTGATTTAATTGGTCTGGGGCAGAGCCCTGGACATGAGTATTTTTTCAAGCTCCACAGGATAAAGAGCCAGGATAGAAGAATTCTAGGTATAACATTCCTTGTAAAACCCAAACAAGCACTGATTAATTAGCCAGATTATTTAAGTGTCACAGAAGCAAATATGCTTAGAGAAGGGTGTGCGCTTTCCTCAGGCCCCTTTCTCAGGAGTAGATCGTAGCAAGAGGCTTTCCTCTCTTAACTGGAGCAGGGAAATTGTTTGGTTCAGTAAGAACTGGGGGGTGAGGAGGAGTAAGGGATAATCAATCTTCTACTGTTTTACAAAGCAGAAAATGAAGTGAAAATCACGTAATTGCCTACTCAGGTCAGTAACATGTTAATCAAACAAGTGATACACTTCCTTTCTTAGTAACCTTCAAAAGATTGCAGAATTCCCCCTAATAGTCACTTAATGAATAGAGATACTTGGTTTGCTAATAATTCAGGTGGGTTTTTTAAGAAGTAAGGGAATATCTAAATATGGAGGAAGAAAAGATACAATACTCTTTCACTTACATAACACTTCACCTTCAGAGCACCTTATAGATAACTAATTAATGCAGCTGTACTGTCGATTCTAGTAAAGAATCAAAGAAGAGCTCATTCTATTAGAACACAAGTGAACTTTGAGGAGCTCTTGCGTTTTTACCCTTTCATCCTCTAGGAAGTAACAATGAACATTAGCAGTGAAAATCCTTCCTTTGGAGTCCTAAAAAATTGTCCCAAATTTTTACCATTCATTATCAAGTCTACATCCATAACCTATTTGGATCCAATCCATTATGGAACTGATACATTACAATAGCTGCAGACTGCTTCCAAGTTTCCAACACCTCAGTCTGCAGCCTCCAGTATGTGGGGCAAGATATTCACCAAGTGAAATACATCCAGTGAGTTATATAGCTGGTATATTTAGAATACCCTGCAAGCACAGCTTCCTAGGGCCCTCAGAAAAGTCACATGTCTATGGATTATATTTTTAAGAAAGTGTAACTTAAGGGTGAAAACAGCTGGTGAAACTTCTCTGGAGCTGAAAGCTGAGAAGCCAGCTCCATTTTGGAACTCTCACCTACATTCAAAGCATTTATTTTTATGGCTGTTAAAAAGGTAGTCTGTGGAAAGCACGTATTGTGTTACTGACTTTGCACATGTCATGTACGTATACTTCAAGCTTAAAAATGGGGTTACCAGTTTTCCATGCTTTGG
This sequence comes from Micronycteris hirsuta, assembly GCA_004026765.1. NCBI lineage: Eukaryota > Metazoa > Chordata > Mammalia > Chiroptera > Phyllostomidae > Micronycteris > Micronycteris hirsuta. Next base: position 12,425 of record PVJI01001304.1, read on the forward strand.
ATGCTAATGCATCAAAGGAGGAAACAAATATAAAGAGGGTATATTTTTTAAATGTTGGAATTTGGAAATTTTCAAGTGAATCAAGTATTGATATATTCACTTGCATTTCTGAGCTCATTTTAAATATTTTGGGTAAGGTCCTTTCTGGGTAAATAGTTTTACCCAAAATATTTAAAATGAGGGGTAGGGATATGAAACAGAGGAGTTAACATGAAGATCTTCCAATAAAATCAGTTCTCTATGATTTGCAAAGCATAAAAAATAAAAATAACGTGAGGGAACTTCGCTAAAATTGTGAGAGTGACAGTAAGTAGGAGGCAAAGGAATTCGTGAATTCTCTTCAACCAGACAAGCACTACCAGACCTCTCGGGTTTGTGAAAAAGCCTTAGAGCGAAACAGTTCTTCCATGATGCTGCCCACCAAAGCTGTAAGTTACCCAGACCCCAAAGTTCCTAGGCCCCCTTCACCAGGACAATGCTGGTAAAGGCAATAGGCAAGTCAGGTAAGGATGCTTTTGGTGGAAGAAGGAAGCACAGGCGGGGCCGGTACCCGTCCCCCAGAACTCCCGATTGGGATGGATCACCTTGGGATTTGGCTTCCTTGTAAATTGTTTCCAGCGATTCCGCCCGGCCCTCTTCCATGAAGAGGACCCTTCCTGGGGCGCCAGCTGCATTTTCCAGGTTCAGGCCCGGACCTTGCCCAAAGCTGAAACAGCCGCTCCTCTGCCCAGGCTGCTCCTGGAGCACCCTGGGAATTGTAGTTCTTCTGCCCGCAAGGAACGGAGCTGTGGGGGCGCCTACGAACCACCACTCCCAGGAGGCTTTGCGCAGGTGGAACGAGTAGCTCAGTTACCCATGGCAACGACAGCAGTCTCGCGTCCTCGCTGTGACCAAGTTCGCTTTGAGATTTCCTTTGCCTTTTACTGGCGCCCGGTGATGACGCAATGCTTCCTGATTGGCTCTGCAGCGGAGGCGGTGGTTTAGGAGGCCCAGTATTCTGCTGGCGGGACACGTGGGAGCGAACTGTGGGGAATTTGAAGGGTCAGAAGGCCAAAAAAGTAGGGAGGTTTGTAGGTAAGTGCCCCCTCTCCCTGATGCTGTGGGACTACTACGGTTGGATGAGTCGCGTCCCTCCCAGACGTTTCCTGGTTGTGTTGTACTAGCTGTAATTGTACGCCCACCATGTCTCTTTTCTGGGTCTCCTGGTGGCTGCTGTAAATCCAGTCTCTATCAGATCGTGTGAGCATCACCGCATCTCTGAGTGAACGGGATCTCCTTTCGACTGGTGTCTGCTTAAGGGTCAAGCTGTTAGCCGGAAGTTTTTTTCCCGGGACTGCCCAGGATACTCGAGAGGCTGGGGACGATCGCCAGTCTCTGAGCTAAGCGCTTCACAAGCTCTGGGGCCCTGGGAGATGGCTTATGGAGTGGCGACAAATCCGTCTTTATTGACCGAGCATAGATACTTCCGTGGACAGTCCTTTCTGAAACACTGGGGTACATAAGCGGGGTAGATATTTTGAGCGGGAGCTTAGGACCCAGCTACTTTGTGGCTATATAGCCTCAGACAACTTAATTACTTCGCACTCCTTGGCAAGATGAGCGAGATAGTACCTAAATAACTCGAGTGTTGTATGCCTAGAACTCTGCCAGGAAACGTAAACTAAAGTAGACGTGAGATTGGAGCAAATGAGAGCAGGCAAACCGTGCCCTCAGACTTTTTGCAGCGATCTTAGGACCTGTGCTGTATCTTCATTACCCATCAGGAGTCTGATGGTTGATTCAGTTGTATTACAGCCAAATCATGCAATGTCGTGAAGTAGTTATTTTAAAAGAGTAAGTTGGCTCTGGGTCTCTTCTTCAGGAAAGATAATCATTGTGTATTCCTGGGGAGAAAAGCAAATTACAGGGAAGTGCTTACAATATGATCCTTTTTTTTAAAAAAGAAAACACCCACCCATTCCCATATACAAATGTGTTTAAACGTATGAGAGGAGAAAGTTTGTAGAGGCTGGGAAGATGGATAGAGACTGATAAGGGAAATAAGGGAAAAGAACAACAACACTATAGCAAACTAGTATATATGACTATAAAATTATATCTTAACGTTAGAGTTAATAAGTAAATATTACATATGCTTATGGACAAGATTCGGGACTTCTAACAGGCTACTAGCTATAAAAGTACAGCCTCTAAAGCCAGACTTAAATAATTTAAGTCTTGGCTCTGCCTCTTTCCATATGGTGACTTCTTTAGTCTCAGTTTTCTCATCTGTAAAATGCACATAGTAATAGCATCTGTCTTACGAGGTATATATGGTGATACATATTAACGGAGTTCACATGTAAAGAATAGTACTTGATACATAATAAATGTCCAATAAATGCTATTTGCTACTATTGTCATTGTCTTTAAATAGGTGAAATTAATTTGCTCAATTTTATTGTGATTACTAACATATTCAGACTTACTTCTACAATCTTATTTTGTATTTTCTTTTTGGCCTCTTTTCCTCTTTCTTGTCCTTTATTGTATTAACCCATTTTTCTTTATCCTCTCCTGCCCCTCCACAGTGAGTTTGGAAATTAGGCATTCTGTCATTCGTCTCTTAATGGTTATTTTAAAAAAAAATTTAAGACACACAAAGTTTAACACTATTCATTGTTTTTCTCCTCCTAAATAATGTGAGGATTTTAAAATACTCTATTTCAAGAAGTCTTATATTCAGTTACTGTATTCTAGAATTTTAGAGTCTGTTATTTCTCTTTGTCTTTCTGCGTTAGTGTGGAGCACTGCATTGTTAGGAAGTCCTGACTTTTTTCTGTGCATATACAAACCTTGTAGAGTGTGTATGAATTTAATTTTAGAAATACAACTCATGAGCATACATTTAACCTCCTTACAAGACTTAAATATATCAGATGAGACAGAATTTTTGGAGTAAGGAAAAGAACCAGCAAATTCTTGTCTCTAGCTTTTTCAGAAAAATTCTAGACTATAGAATCTTCCAGTAGTTCTTACTTAGTTTCAAAACCTATTCTGTATTTGGTTGATTTTAGTATTCAGTCATAATAACAGTCATTGATTCATTAACTTTAAAGTGCATTTTTTAACTTTGCTACAAATGGCTTCAGAGTTGTGTTAGTTTAAAATATATTTTTGTATTTATATTTTTATCACTTGAAATCAGAAGGCCATGTGTATTACACAATAAATCAGTAAGAAATATGGTTCTGTAAACTTTGACTCTTATATTTTCTAGAGTATGTTCTTATTATAATTTATGTAAATTATACAAAAATAATTTATATTTGCCCTGACCACTGTGACTCTATTGGATGTTGTCCTACAAACTCAAGGTCACTGGTTCAATTCCCAGTCAGGGGAAGTGCCTGTGTTGCTGGTATGGTCCCTGGTCGGGATGTAGATGAGGCAACTGATGGATGTTTTTCTTTCACGTCAGTGTTTCTACCCCTCTCTTTCTCCCTCCCTTTCTCTCTCTTAAAATAAATAAATAAAATCTTTAAAAAATAATTTATATTTGTATAATTTGTTGGATATACACTTTATTTTTTTAAGTTTTAATGTGTAATAACGGCTTTTTAAAAATGGTTTTTATGTTACTCTTTGTTAAAGCATAACTTTTTTCCCTTAATCTCCAATTCTATGGGTTTCACTGATACTTATTTTTATGTCTATCTTAGTGATGATTGAAATAATGAAGTTAGAGTCATAGGAAACTGACCAGGCTTTCCTTAAACACATATTATTTTTTTAATTCATTTTTAGCATGAAATTTCTTATTGAACCATGCAGAAGGTAGTTATCATTTCTAAAATTCTAAAGACTGTATTGGCTATTTTATTTCAGTGTAAGGATTTATGACTCCCAAAAAAGTAGTAGTAACATTCCTGAATATTTTTCAATTAATGATATATAATGCTTATTTGTTTGGTAATATCATAAATAATGGTTGACCTTCAGAGTGTGTTACAGTGTAATGCTTAAATGGTCAGGGTCTGAGGTTGGAGCCTCTGGATCGCTGTAATAACTCACCACTAGTAAGACTGGGCCTGCCTGCACTGGCAGGAGGGGTCGTCCCTACTGTAGATGTTCCGGGGTTCGTAAAGTGCCGGTGTGTCCGGTGACATTTTGTACATCACCTGCCATGCCCGGTTACCAAATTTTGTAGTGTATTTTAAGGAGAGGAGTTTAGGATTTGCTTCACTAAATAATAATGAACAGCATCCATCAAAGTAAACGTTTTCTGATTTTTTTCTCTGTGTATCTATAGAAGTTATAAAGTATATCTTAATTTTTCTTATATCAAATATTTTTTTCTTACTATTTATAAAAGTGATGCTAATCTGCTTATGAATTACATGCGTACTCAGCACAGCTTCTCACCTCTATTTGGACACCAGGTAAGGACAAATTGGAAAGTAATCTCACTGCTCAGATATAATCTCTATGTTTTCTCTTTTGATGTATATTCTTTCATATATTTTAATAAACACCAGAATGCAGTTTTGGGACCCATTTTTTATTTTAACTACATATTAGACAAAATTGCTATGTTGCCTAGTATCCTTTTATGTTAGAGAAACAAAAATGGGTCAATTAGTCGTCAGTATTTCCTAGGCAGTGTGACTTTTCTTTACACGTTTGCAAGGCTGAGAGCGAGCCTTGGCTTCATGATTAGTTTTTCCATGATTAGCCTTCACTTCCACCCTTCTATTTGTTTGGATTTCATCGGGTCAGACAAAAATTCCATGACTGAATTCAAATGTGATGGACGTCATATTGCTCTGGGACTTGGGGGAGGATGCCTTATTCTCTTTGTATCTTTTCCCATTCTCCTATTCTTTTTTTTTTAGATTTTATTTATTTATTTTTAGACAGAAGGGAAGGGAGGGAGAAAGAGAGGGAGAGAAACATCAATGTGCGGTTGCCTTTCACGTGCCCCCTACTGGGGACCTGGCCCACAACCCAGGCATGTGCCCTGACTGGGAATTGAACCGGCGACCCTTTGGTTTGCAGGCTGTGCTCAATCCACTGAGCTATACCAGCCAGGGCTTCTATTCTTGATAACTAAAAAAATCTTAGACTAGAAGTAGTCATAAATAAGCTATCGTTTATTTTCTTGTAGGTTGCTATCTTTGCAAAATGGTTAGCCTTTAGATGTCATAAAACTTCTGAATTTAATGCTCTTTTCTTATCAGGACCTGAAAGAATCCCTCAAGATGAAGCTGAGTCTTACCAAGGTAGTTAATGGCTGTCGCCTAGGAAAAATAAAAAACCTGGGCAAAGCAGGGGATGGCACCATGGACATCCCAGGCTGCCTTCTGTACACCAAGACGGGCTCTGCCCCACACCTGACCCATCACACACTGCATCACATCCACGGGATCCCGGCCATGGCTCAGCTGACACTGTCATCGCTGTAAGTATTACGCCCAACCATCCAAGTTTCAACTTTGGCATCAGCTTATTTACCTTAACAATGTACAGTGAAGCAAAAGACTTCTTCTAAAACTTGTAGATTTTTAGAATGAAATCAGAATAAATATATCAAATATTATACATCATCTGGCCCTAATCTGGAAACCATTGGCCAGGCCTACCTGTTAAAGCTGCTTCATTTTTACTCTGAACCCAAGGTCCCGTCCTGCCCTCATTGCCGCGGCTCCCAGGGGTGACAGAGCTCAACTTGGGAGACTAGAGGCTGCCTTCACACACCAGCCTCAGAGATTTTTCGCATCTCTGCACATGTACTTGCATGTACTGCTTACGGAAACAGAACTAATGGAGTTAGATCATTTTGTGTAACGTGCATATGGATTTTATCCTTAATTGCGCAGTCTGCTATATGATGAAATTCCTCTTCAGTATTGTATTAATAATAAACTGCTTTCGAAGTGGCAAGGGGAAGAAGAAAATCCAGGTATTCTGGAGCAGTTGAACTTTGCCAGTTTCTCTTCTCACAGAACCACTTAAAAATTGAAAACCTTTATTCGTGAACCTAGCCTGGCGAGGTGGAACTCTGGAGCAGTGGTGTGTTTGTTGTTCAGGATGACGTTGACTGTTGTGTAGCTTGTTTGGGTGAGCAGAGGGCTTCAGTTGTATGGAGTACCTGTAGGGTGATCCATTGTTATGTTACGTATTTTTCTGTTTGACTTACAGGGCAGAGCATCATGAAGTCTTGACAGAATATAAGGAAGGAGTCGGGAAGTTTATAGGTAAAATTAATTTAGTATTTGTGTGCACCTTGTGATATATGAATTTGGAATTTGGAGGTGCTGTTTGTTTGTTCTTTGATCTTTCCTTCATACATTTACTTACTCATTAATTTAGCACTTACTGAGCATATAAGAACCAGGCATTGGGGATTCAAAGATGAATAGGAAGCAGTTGCTGCCCTCATGGAGCCCAGAGCCCAGTTGGGATAAAGATAAATAGGTAATTCTAGCAGAGTGAGGGGACTGCGTTTGCAGGGTCAGGGATATGTACGTATATCATGAGAGCCAGAGGGAGAAACATAACCTGCTGTAGGGTCCATGTGGAAGGAGGCCAGAATGAAGGAAGAATTCTTGAGAGAGAAGGTGAAGGGGCACCTTAGCTGGGGCAGGGAAGAGTGGGAGTTAGCCAGATCAGGGGGTGGCGGTAGTAGGCAGGTGTGGGCAGATATTCCAGGCATAGAGCAAAGACCCAGAGGGGAGACGCTGCATGGGACATCCCTAAGGTGCAAAGTAGTCTTGTCATGTTGGAGCCTAAAACATAAGGCAGAGGACAAAGAATTTTTATACTGCTGTATTCTGATATGTTAATGTTATCTTTTGTTCCAGAAATAGGACTTTAAATGCAGATGTATGTGCCACTTATTTATAGGAAAAGCTTAGCAGCGACAGCTAGAGAATAAATTCTCCTTTAGACCACCTTCTCCTGAAGCTTTTTCTAATACCTAAGACTCACTTACATGGAAATCCTGTTTCCATTGGTTGTTCCATTGGTTCTGCTTCTGAGGAGAGACTGCACGATGACCTGGTTGTCACAGGACTCTATTGCAGTAGGGGAATTTATGTAATATCGTTTTTCTTGATCTGAGACCAATTTTAATAGCCAGCTTTGAAGTATGCAAGCATATAATTAAGTGAAAATAGCTAATACAAGCTTTCTACAGATAATTGTAGTAATTGAAATTGTGGAAAATAAGGTGGGAGCTGCAGAGAATTTTTTTTTTAATTTGATTTTTTTTTGGTCTTTTTTCAGTACAATTCTAATTTTTTTCTTATGAAATTGCAAGGTAACATGAAATTTATATAGGGTTTGCTAAACATTTTTTTGGATTTTTTTTAAAACAACTATCTTTTTGTCTAAAGAAGCTAGGAAAATGTTATCTTGAGTCACTGAAATGTACTATCCTATAGCTTCCCTTTAATTCTGCCACTAGGGACTCTTGATGTGAGATGGCTTTATTAATGAGTACCTTTGGATTATCATTTCATCTTTCCAGGAGCTCGTTCCTTGCACAGTACCTAGAACGAACATACATGATACTAATTTCTTCTTCAAAGCAAATCAAGTCAGGTCAACATGTCATTAAACACTTTCATGTATCTCATACTTTAAGATATACCTTCCCCTTGTAGCAACTTTCTGTGTCATTAGAAGTGAACCTTTACAGTTAATTGTTCTTTTAGATTAGTAAGTTTCAAAGTAATCTTTTCATTCACATTGATAGGCCTCCTGTAGTTGCAGGATCGGGTGTGAGCAATCCAGTGTGCTCAGTGTTGCTGTGCCCAGCAGTGCACGTTAGGGGGCTGCTTCTGTTACAGCGCAGTGTGATTGTTGACCTCAGTGCTCTCAGGGGTTCTGTTCTGTGTTTATACAGGCATGCCAGACTCTCTCTTGTACTGCTCCCTGCACGATCCCGTCAGCCCCTGCCCAGCTGGTTATGTAACAAACAAGGTGTGTTCTCAGAAGGTCTTCCAAGGCTGCAGCTTTGTCCCAGGAAGTCAGCGTATTGTATCCTTCAAGTGCCAGGGTCCACTTGCTGGGGTGTTGGCCCAGTCCTGACCCCTTTTTCCTTTACTTCGCTTCTGTGAACATAGTGGAATGGGGTGGTTCATAGGAGTTAAAGGCGGTCTGCCTGAGGATGGGGGGAAGGTAAGGAACGTATTTTCAGCTTTTTCATCGTTGCAAAAATTTGGGGTTGGAAAAGGGTTAAGTACTTTCCAAAAAAAATTGCCGTGATAGTAGAAAACAATAGTCTTTTGATGCCATGCTTTATTTGCAATTTTAACAACCTCAGGAAGAGTAGGGAAAGTTGCTGATGGGTGTTATCACATGTACAACTATATATAGTAGAACCTCAGTGTAATACTGCTTGTTTTTAGAACAGAATTTGAAAAAGCTTGGTCCACAGCCAGAGTTTTGTAGCTAGTGAAGAACAGTATCAAAAGGACTTCATTAAAAGTTTTCACCTGAGACACGGCCCCATTTCCTTGTCCTTGGAGATAGCATTCTGGCAGGCTTCAGTACAGGGGTGGGCAAAAGGAGGTGTATAGTTGTGAGTACGTGAAACACAGAGTTTATTCCTGTATTATGTGTGTTTCCCTACGTACCACCGGGGTGTATGTACTGCTGCCTTGCAAATGCAGTTCCGTGGCACCCACTTCATTGATGTTAACAGTATTTCTTAATCTTACCTAAGGTTAATATTTTAAATTACCCTTCTGCTTTAAAGTTTTGTTTTGTAATATGTATTCAAAAGAAAATATCTTGACATCAGTTATCCTACCCCATTTATAAGGGAGAGAGGACTTATTTGAATTGTGTTCTTACGCCAGAACAAAGACTGTATGTCGCCTCCCCATCTATGTCCTTGTCAGTCCCCTCTAAGAAGAGAGGTGCTGTAGGAGAGAGAGTAACCGAAGGACCGTGCACAGGTTCGCGTGGGCTATGGGATTTATGTTTAGCACATAATTCAGCATCTAAGTCAACTTGGTACATACTTCTTAATAACGTGTAAGGTCCTAGACTGTGCTTTGGGGTACAAACATGAATTGGGATACGCTAGTCAGACAAATATACAATGGTGTGCCAAGGGCTATCATTTCTATAAAGGAAATAAGCACAAATTTCTGAAAGAACTTAAAAGGGTGAGCAATTGATTATACCAGGGAACGTTTGGGGAACACATCAGACAGACTAGGTGATATCTGAACTCATGACTTGAAGGGTGCACAGTGTTTTACCAGGCAAAGAAGTATGGGAAGGGTATTTCAGTCAAAAGCAACAGTGTGATTAGACAGAAAAGTCAAAGTCTGCAGTATTTTCAAGAACAGTACGGGTAGAGTGGGCTGTGGGGGAGGGGAGACCGGAAGACTGGGCTTCTAGAGAAGTGTAATGAACTCTTGGGGGCAAGCGCAGAAGTTGGCTTGTATGGCCATTGAAGGATTCTCTATGAACGATAAGGTTCTTAGAGAATTTGGAATATAGATAGTATAGGAAACCTTTTAATCATCGTGTCTAGGATATTGAATTGCTACCATCTCTCTAGTTGTAAAGAATTAAATTTAGAATTGCTTTAGCATTGTATTATTTTCTTTTTATTTGCATTTTACTCTTGCTAACTCCCCATCATCTTGTTCCCTGGCAGTCTGTGTCTGTGTGGGGTGTTGGAGGACGAGTGGAAATGACTGCTTCCAGGTTCATGGCAATTCAGCAGGCCCTCCAGCCAGACTGGTTCCAGTGCCTCTCAGATGGAGAAGCATCTTGTGCAGGAGCAACCTCCATAAAAAGAGCCAGGAAGTCTGTTGACCGATCGCTTCTATTCCTGGATCATTGTCTGCGGCTGCAGGAGGAGTCGGAGGTAAAGCCGTGCATCTCACTGCTCCTTTTTCTTTGACACTCACTAATTGGCATTCATGATACTGCTACTCTGCTCCTCACTTCTTGGTCTCTATGATGCTCTCCTGTCTTTTTTTCTGAACCATTAAGTATATTGCTCTCCAGGATTCTGTCTAAGGCTCTCTTTACATCCCACTATATATGTTCTCACTAGGCAGTTGCCCCTTACTTTTTATTGCTGAATGGTTCTAAAATTGTAGGTGTAATCAAGGTCACTCTGCATAGCTTCAGAATTACCTAAGTACAGGGCTTTCGCTAGGTTCTGTCACTAAATATCCCTCACATGCACCTTAAACTCTGAATCTTACGTCTTCAGTCCTCTTCTTTTGCTCTCCATCCATACTGTCTCAATTTTTGTCAGCCATCAGGTTCCTCAGCCCAGAATTTTGAGTCTTTCAAGACTTCTTTCAAGACTGATTTAATCTCCAATGTTCACTCCTTTTTGATTTCATTTCCCTAAATCTATCTAGAATCTTCCACCTCATCACCTTTAAGGCATCATAGCCTCAGCATCTCTTATTGGGACAAATACCTTTTAATTGTTCTTTCTGCCTCTGTTCTCCTTTTCACCCAATCTAGCTTCAGCTCTACTCTCTGTAAAGCATAAATATGAACTTGTTGCCCACTTTCTTAAAAGAATTTAGTGGTTCTCCACTTGTACTCTTAGAGGGTGTGGACGGCCAGCAGAGACCGGGTCTCTGGCTCTTCCTCCAGCCCAGCGTGACCTGCTTTCTTCTGTGGTTGGCGCTCTGCCCCTTCTGAGTTCCCTGCAGTTCCCCGAGGTGTCATCCTGTTTCATGTTGCTGTGTCTGTACACAGATTTCTTTCTGGCTTGTTTCTTTTCTTTTCTTTTTTTTTAATCCTCAGCCATATATCCCGTCTTGTTTCCCGATTGGCTCGTTTAATTCCACTGTTCATTCTAGGAAATTGGCCTGACCCTTCCAGGAAGTACTTTTCATCCTTTGCCACCCCTTTCATTTGTATGTAGCTATATTATAGCCCTAATCATATTCTATTGTAGTGATTTATGTTTGTTATTAAACTTGACCTCCTTAAGCTCATTTTCTGTGTGTCATTTTTGTATCTTCATCATGTTGCAAAATTCCTGACATACAATAAGCCCTCAGTAAATGATTGCTGATGGAAAGTGGTTCTGATGGGGTGGGGAAGAAGTTGTAGCAATAAATAAGGGCTCCTGATAGCAGGGTTAATGAAGCTGGAAAAGGATGCATTCACCGGGAGAAAGCAGAGGCGGTAGGAGAATGGAAGGCAGTGATCATAGGGGAGAATCGGAGTCCGTGGTGACTCTGGTGGAGTCGCCCTGAGCAGGGGCCAGGTCCCACTATGGCAAGTGCATTCAGCGTGAGGAGCATTGTGACATGAGTTTACCAATAAAAATATAATTTGACTAATGAAGTTAATAGGCATGAAATAATTAGAGGAAACTTAGTCGTCGTTCTGAATAGACCTCTCAGTATCTGCAGTAGGAGTTCAGCCCGGGAACAGTGCTGTGGGTCTGAATTTCAGTGTTGCTCACCGGCCATTGTTTCGAGCCAGTGACTTTCCTTGTAGGGTAAGTGACGTCTGATCAGTAGACGGGAGGACACCGTCAACAGAACGTGATTGTTAGAAAGGCCAGGTGAGCCTCAGTCCCTCTTCTGTGTTACAGTCAGCCTCAGCATTTCACACTCTTTCTGTGTTGGTCAAATGCTGGGGTTCCTCTCTGTACCCCTAACGCTTATGCTATTATCTTGATATGGTTATTAATAGTGCCCCTTTTACTCTTTGCTGTGTTCCAGTTTGGACAGTGAGCTGTGTATGATCACACTTTTTACACCCACGAAAAGGAGTTTCCCAGAAAAGCCGTGCTAGTCGTGTAAAGGGGCGAAACTGTAACCATCTGCTCTGTACGTCTGCACGCGCCTTTCCTTTTCCCGCGTTTCCTCCCCTCGCACTCGCTGCGCCCTCTTGTTCTAAATGCCCTTAGATACTGAAGCTTCCCGAGGTTCTTCCATTGGCTTTCTTTTCCTCTTCGTGGGTTCCCCAGGCTGGAATGGCAAATGGGTTTCATCCAAGGTGCTTGGAGCTGTGCCTGGTGCAGCAGGAAGAGAGGGGTCTTACTGTTTTTTTAGGATTCCTGGCCTGCTCTTCTCACCATCTCCCTGGACTTCCAAAACAGGAGCCAGGAGGCATCCTAGACTGTCTTCGTTCTCCCCTTGGACAGCTTTTCAGGTGTATAGATTGTACCTCCTGATAAGGTTTCGAATCCCACCCCTCCTCTTTTCCCCACTGGCACTGCCTTAGTCCAGGTCCTCTTTGCCTTCTACCTGGATTATTACAGTTGTCTCCTACCCCATCCTTCAGCCATACTCCTAACTCATTCTCCACACAGGGTCCAAAGCGTTCTTTCTGGAGAGGCAGTCTGGCTGTGCCCCTTCTGCTCAAACCAAGAAGCAAAATTCCCTCTTCAGGGCCTGCCAGGCTCCCTCCCCGTGCCATCCCCCGCCCTGCCCCGCCCATCCCCGTGTTCTACCGGAGAGCCACTGTTGTTTTGTGCATTTTCTTGCAAAGCTTATCTTTATAGTCACATGTACATAACTATTACATACATATGCATACCTATAGGTGTTTTTTATAACATGATTGTGGTCATATGTTCAGAAATTGACTTGTTTTTGTTCAACAATATCTTGAAAACTCCCCGTGAATATATTTATGGGAGAAGTTTGTAGAAGTGGAATTTTAGGATATTAAGATAAAAACGCTGGCGCTGTGACAAGTGTTGTGGGCATGCCCTCCCCTGAGGCTGAAGTAATTTTTAATCTCTAGTTATTGGAGTATATAAGTACATTAATCACTTTCACTTCTTCTGTGTTGTTATCTTTGAGCTTTTGTGTCAGTGTGATGGGCATGAATGGTATCTGATTGTTTCCAGTCTGCATTTCCGTGCCGGAGACGTTCAGTAAGCTCTCCATATATGTACAGGGCATTTACATTTATTTTTCCGAAGTTCATATTCACACATTTGCCTAGATTTCCACAGAGTTGTCATTTCCTTAGAAGATTTTTGGAGCTTTTTCTATTGCATAGATATTCACCTATTCCTCCAAAGAGTACGTTCTCCATTGCCCTTGTTGATAGTATATTTCACTAGAGAAGTTTAATGTTTTTGTACTCAAAATATGTTGGCCTTTTCCTGTAAGCTTTAGGTTGCTTAGGAAGGCCTTCCTTATGCCAAGATTATAAAAATATTCAGTATGTTTTTTTAATACTTGAATAACTACATCTTTATGTTTGAATTTACTTCTGAGGATGGTATATGGCAGTATTTTGTTTTTGTTTTTTTCCAAATGGATAGTCAATTTTTCCAACCAAATAGCCTTGAAATGCCTCCAGTTGTCTCCAAGAGAGTTGGCGGTGACTTTAAACAGGCATGGATGGTCATTTAAACAAATTGAAATTCTTCTTTTGTATTTTTCTCTTATACCTGCTCAGCGTACATTTAATTTAATCCAGGCTAAAGCATGGCTGCATATGTAGGTTGCCTCAGTTTCTCCTCAGTCTTGTCTTAACTTGTTCAGGTGGCTTTCAAATTGTGTTCCTCAGAGCCCCAAGAGTTCTCAGGGCAGAGGGAGCACCATTTCCCTGCATGCTTTGACTACAGCAGCTGCACTGAGATCTTATCCACCCACTGGGCTTCTGTGTAAGGTTCATTTTTAAAATTTATTTACTGCCCAGGCTGGTGTGGCTGAGTGGGTTGAGCACCTGCCTGTGAACTGGAAGGGCGCTGGTCTGAGTCCCGGTCGGGACACATGCCTGGGTTGTGAGCTAGGTCCCAGCTGGGGCATGCGAGAGGCAGCTGATTGATGTTTCTCTCTCCCCCTTTCTCCCTTCCTTACCGTGTCTCTAAAGATAAAATCTTTTTTAAAAAATAAAGTTTATAGATTTTTTTTTTAATATAGAGAGGAAGGGATATATATGTGTATATATGGGTGGGAGGGGAGAGAAAGGGACAAAAACATTGATTTGTTTTTCCACTTATTGATGCATTCATTTGTTGATTCTTATATGTGCCCTGACCGGGGATCAAACCCGCAACCTTGGCACATCAGGATGACTCTGAACAACTGAGCTGCTTGTCCAGGGCCATGTGTAAGGTTCATTTCTTTCCAAGGGTGGCCAGCCTTTTGGCTTTCTGGGCCACAGTGGACGAAGAAGAGTTGTCTTGGGCCACAAATTAATTACACAAACACAAATGAAAACTGATGAGCGAAAAAATGATTTTAAGTAAATTTACAATTTTGTGTTGGGCCACATTCATAGCCATCCTGGGCCTCATCGGCCTGCCAGCCGTGGGTTGGACACCCAACCTACAAGAAACGGTTAAAAACATTCATTCCTTTTTTATTAGGTCCTTCAAAAAAGTACAATCATTGGCGTGATTGAAGGTGGAGACGTGATGGAGGAGAGGCTGAGGTCAGCGAGAGAGACAGCCAAGCGGCCTGTGGGCGGCTTCCTTCTGGATGGCTTTCAAGGGGATCCAACAACTCTGGAGACTAGACTGAACTTGCTGTCATCAGTTACCGCAGAGCTGCCGGAAGACAGACCGAGGCTAGTGTTGAGTTAGGATGCTGGCCAGGCCTCATGGGCTGTGGGACAGGAGCGCTGGGGGCTGGGTGTTATTCAGTCTATACATGGGCATGTCTTTCGATGTGTTGATTATGTTCTTTCTGGGCTGAGTCTGCCGTGGTCCCCATAGGGGGAGTCTCCATCGAAGCTGTCCTGTGCTTGATTTCAGAATGTAGACCAGAGGACAGTTGCCATGTGAATGAGTTTATTTGATGCTCATTGTAAGTGAAGGCAAATGTCATACACTGTTTCCCCTCATTCTTGTGCCAAATACAAGTCCTGTTATTTGCTCATTATACAATAACATGGTTTCTCGTGACGTGTATAAAGTCCTGTGGGATTCTGTCCTTTCTCAAAGCAAGTTGAGGACAGATCTGGGATGCCTTGCAGAATGAAGATGGGCACTACTAATGAGGACCTTCAGGAAGTTCTTGGATTTGAGGCAGTGGTATCATTTTTTGAAATTGAGGGGACCAGCAACACTAGCAGGGTTGTTTTTTTCCATAAATCACAGGTTTTACTATGTGCCGGTGAGAAGAGATGATCTACAAGATTCAGAGCTTAAAGTCCCAAGTTTTTGAGTGCAGCTGATGTCTTATTAGACTACCCTAATTTTTTAAAAAAGACTAGTCTTATCCCACTTGGTGTGAATATTCATGGCCTTTTCCTGCAGATACAGTAAGAGGTTTGATCACGGTGTTGCTTGGGCTGTTGGGTAGTATCTAATATATGTAACTTGACCACTTAAAGAAAAATCCAGGTACAACTTGCAGTAAAGCGTATGAATCTTATGTAGAGCTTGATGACTCTGTGTACACTTGTGTAAACGCTAGCCAGAATGAGGTATTTTCATCATGGCAGTATTTGCCTCAGCTTTGACCCAGTTCTCTGTGTTCACTGCTTCTCCTCCTATTTCATTCTGGTACAGATAACAATTTAGTGCTAGTATTTCTAGTCATTTTCTGGACTTCTTTGCGTTAAGTGTTCACAGATGTCTGTTGCTGGATTTGAAAGCTGAAATTGTTTTCCTTCTGTAAGTGTGTACAAATGCCAGCTTCAGTCAAGAGAGTTCTAAAACATGATGTTACTTGAAGGAAACTGTAGTCAGAAAAACCAGCATATATTTAAGGTTTCTATTTGTTTAATATTATGTAACCCTTTTTTTGGACTGCTTATAGAAGTCAGAGAGTCTATAAGCTTTTCTTTGCCAGTTCATAAAAGGAACTATGGGTAGAAAAACAAGCATGAAAAATAGTAGCCAATCAGCCGTGATCTAGTGCATCTTCCCATCTTGTTTTAGTGGCAAAACCTGGCTGAGTGTTATTAATATTCTCAGAATGCCTTGCCTAATACCTCTAAAATTACCATCTCATTCCACCATGCAGACAGTTTATTAATGGAGAAAATTAAGGAAGCATAAATAAAGCCAACTAGATTCCTAGGTTCTGTGGGCAGAAGTGAAATTCTGAGAAGCAAGAGTTGCTTTGTAAATGAACATATGAAGAACACAGTAGATAAAAATGTCTTTTTGGAGCCAATATTAAAAAAATATAGGCAAATTACAGTTAAAACATAGAAGTATTTGAGGGGGAAATAAAGCACACACCTCTGCACTCTTAAAAAATGTGTGTGGTGGATAGGTAGGCTATTAAGTTCAGTCTAAGACGAGGGAGGTTGTTCAGAAGGGGTGAGAACAGAAAGAAAACTATTACTGAGTTTCTCTTTGGCACCAGAAAATACACCATGTGCTTCTTCAAATATCTCATTAGCTCTGAAGTTTGTATTAATGCTCTTAGTTTTAAAACGAGAAAACTAAAACTCAGAGAGGGTAAGAAATTTTCTCAAAGAACACAGCAAGTAAATTAATAGCAGAACTGGGATTCTAGCCCAGGTCTCTGCCTCCACAGCAAAGGTTCTTCCCACCCATCTTATTATTTGCTGCCTGCCATGCTAACCATGACTGATAGTTTTCATTATTATTTTAATGCCCTCTGGAAAGACTCTCTGATTCCTGGCATTGCTCTCATATCACTGTTCTTATTTTCACAGGCTCATCTCTGGTGTTAGCCGGCCAGATGAGGTGCTCGAGTGCATTGAAAGAGGAGTGGACTTATTTGAGAGTTTTTACCCTTATCAAGTGACAGAGCGGGGATGTGCCCTGACTTTCAGCTTTGATTACCAGCCAAATCCCGAGGAGACATGTAGGTCTTTTGAAGTTAATCTCAGTGCTATCCTTAAGTTTCTTGTATTTCCTATCAATTTTTGGCCTGTGATTCAAGGCAGAAATATGTGCATATTCTGAAGCCAGCCTTTTATAAAACTCCATCTTTGTTTCTTATCTGTACACTTTGGCATCTTAGTCCACAAAACCCAGGTACTTAATACTGTACACATAGCATCAACATTAGGAAGTAATTTTGTAGTGAGCAGAAGCAAAAAAACCAAACAAAACCTCTTCTATTAACAACCTGAAAAAGACCATTCAGAGTGAATAGTGATGAAAATCTAAGAAAATGAAACCTTTGAACTGCTCAGTAAAAGTTAATTTGTTTTTTTCACAAAAGAGTTCTTTTCTGCTTTTTGCAAACCTCGTGCTATTAAAATACAGGGAGTCTCATCCCCTCTGATCCTAGTGATACTTGGGCTTTTTTGTCTTTGTCTGCACGCTGAGATGTGAAAGCCGTTTTCCTCTGCTAATATTCCTTTGAAGCACTGCCATTTTCCTTTCATTGTTTACTTATTCAGAGGTCAAGAGAGATCGGTTTCAGATTCTGACATTTAATTGGTGGTAGTAAAGGAATTGGGATACAGACTTGGGGCCCTCGAAGCACCGACCCCACTTTTCAGGAGAGAGTTGCATGTCCAGTGTCCCTCCGGCCTCGGGCGGTGTGAGGGCCTCTCCCTCCCTCCTGTCCTTTGAACCCTTCCTCTGTCACCGTCAACCTCAGATTTGACTAGGGCTAGAGACTTCCTTTAAAGGTCCCTTTTGTTTCCCACAAGTTATCAAAATTTCATTCAGAAGATGTTACACTTTTATAAAGCAACTTAAGCATTAATCTAAATGGAATTACTTCTGGAAACAAAATAAATCAGTTGGTCAAATTTTTATATATAGGAAGTCAATTTTACTGTCCTTTAGAAAAACCAGAATATAATGTATGTGAATAGTTGTACCATAAATAAACATTTTATAAGCGTTTATGACTTTATTTATAAGCTTAATTATTTCCACCGGGATGTATGTGACTATCAGTCATTGTGCACCGTGAGCATGCAGAACTCTGAAAAAGAACCTGATACTGAGTTCTCCGGGACAAACAAGATCCTTTTCAGCCAGAGAAAGCTGTTTCTTTACGATTAAGGTTTTGAAATAGTTTGAACATTTTTATTAAAGTGTTATTATTAATCACATTTGTGTATGTTTGTATAGTAAATTATAGTCCTTTGCCAAATATAGTGTGAAAATCAGAAAGGAATAAGCTGCCTAATGTAGGCGGCAGTCCCCCGGTGCCAGGGCTTTGTGGGTTCCCGTATCCCCAGGCAAACTCATGGCAGCCAAATTATAGCCCTGTGCTCAGTGCTCAGGCCACGCTTCTCTGTTTCCTGTGACTTGGGCAAAATTACCTCCCTGGGACCATTTGCCCATTCTCCTTGGTGAACCCTGAGATTGTTATTACTTGTTCCCAGAAATACGTGTCTACTTGCCCCTGTTTAAGGTAGCTCACTCTTTGCATAAGAACTGATGTTGCTCTTTTAATTCCAGGAATGTTCTTTCTTAAAGCAAAGAGTTCAAGGGAACAATTCAAGTCCCCATTTAGTTCTGGATTATCGTGTTCCCTGGAGGACTGGAGTCTCCGTACAGAGTACATAATTTAAACCATGTTCTGTTTTTAATCTCTGGAACGTAGGCAGTTCTAAAGCCCAACTAATTTGTGTGTACATTATATGGAGACATAACTTCAACATACACACATTTATTTGCACATACATACACACTGACTGGTTTTTAAAATTCACTTCTTGACAGTAAGAATATATGTTACATACTTGTGACCATAATGTGTTTAGACATTGTTGAACCTCCAAATTTTGGTATAGATAATAGGTCAGTGATCACCTTGCTCATGGAGGCATCATCCCATGTCATTTCCTTAAATTCTCAGGAGTGGCACTAGAGGGTAAACGGGCAGGAAATTGTAACTAAAAATTCTCCCTATGGCCACTTTTTATCTGATCTCCACTCAAGACTGTGTGTTGGTTTGTCCTTCAGTATTGCAGCAGAATGGGACACAGGAGGAAATAAAATGTGTGGACCAAACAAAGAAAATTAAAACCACCAGCTGTGACCAAGAAATGACGTCATTTGAAATTAATCTGAAGGAAAAAAAGTAAGAAATTTTTTTTAAGTTTAGATTTTGATTTCTGACTTACATTTCAGTCTGTTTTAATAGTTTATGTAACTATTCCCTTTTTAGTTTGTGACTTTATAAAATATTTATATTTGGATATTATTTAGGCCTTCTCAAATTCACTTCCAGAAAGTCTTTTTTTCTGCAGATGAAAAAAAAGACTTTTTTTCTGCAGATGAAAAAAAAGACTTTTTTTTCTGTATAATTTGTCTTATCATAGAACTGAGGCTGGGTACCTACTGTTTTAGGAGAGCTGTTGTAAAGATTAGACCAAATCCATGTTTGGGGTTTTTTACTCCTTCCAGTTACTTTTAATAAGACAGAGCAAAATAAAGATTTCAAGATAAAATACAATGACATTTTCTTAATTTTAAGGAACTTAAGTTATCTTGGTTATATACAGATTATGAATCTTAAATATTTTCCTGTATAAAGAATGAATTATCTTTTAACTTTGCTCATATTTGGTTGAAAGCAGTGATAATCAGTGAACCAGTGAGTGGTTTATCTGTGACGTGGGCACACCCACTTTACAGCATGGCTGTTTCTGGTCTCATGTGAAGGGGCATTCTAGGGATTCAGACTTATTATTTATTGTCTATCTAGCAGTAGTACAGACTGGAGAATTTATGAAAGAATACGAAAGTCCTAGTTTTTACCTATTCTATAGGGGCTTCTTGATTGTCAGTCTGAAATAATGATGTTTAACTTCTTGAAAAATAGCCAAAGACACTCATTTCTATTTCTAAATTGTTCGGGTAATATAAATGGTTACTACTAAAATTTTCTATATGTTATAGATTTAGCTGGAAGTTGTATTTTTTGTAGTTTTCTTATTATCAGCAGTAGATTTGAAGTTACAGAGACTTGGAGTTTGGATCTGAGCACTGCTCTTGCCTCAGTGACATTGGCCAAGTCACTTGGCTTCTTTTTGATAGCTGATAAAAGGGAACACGTATACAGTGCTTAGTATGTGCAAGCAGTGTGCAAGCCTCTTACTCTACTAACTCATTTGATCCTTGGGACAGCTCTGTAAGGCAGGCATTGCAGGTGAGGAAAAGAGACAGAGGGAGGTGAGTGACTTGCCCAGGTGAGTTCGGAGCCAGGAATCCAAACCAGACACTGTAGCTTCAGAGCCCACTTAACCCCTTAGTGGCCTTCCTCAGTTAAATGACAACAAAAATGCCTGTCTCCCAGAGTTGTCGAAAAGATTAAATGACACAGTGTATGTAAAAGTGCTTTGTAAGGTGCAAAAAGCTATGCAAGTAAAAGATCAGACCACGTCTTCTGGTATGGTTCTGGTGGCAAATAGGGGAAATGTGTATTTGTCAGACTGTATTTCCTAACATTGTGTACCTTTACAGAGTGACCGATAGTGCTCAGCCTGAGGGAGTGACCACAGGACTCTTTCTGCTCCTCTGTAAGCCTCGGGCTGGGAGGTGATGTCTAGCAGAGGAAGACTCCTGAGTCTCCTGGCTCACTGTGCTCTGTTAACTTGGACCGCGTTGCCATGTTAAGCCAGCGCCTGGCAGTCCACTGCCAGTGATGTTATTAACTATATTGCTTATGCATCAGCAGAATAGATAGCCTGGGTTTGGAGTTCTTGTATTCCTCACTTTCTGGGATGTCATTCTAACTTCCTTTCTCAGGTACCAGGAGGACTTTGACCCATTGGTGAGAGGGTGCTCCTGTTACTGCTGTAAGAATCACACTCGTGCGTACATCCACCATCTGCTGGTGACCAGTGAACTGCTGGCCGGGGTCCTGCTTATGATACACAACTTTGAACACTACTTTGGATTTTTCCACTCTATCCGGGAAGCACTAAAAAGTGACAGACTGGCACAGCTGAAAGAGCTCATCCACAGGCAAGCATCTTGAGACCTGGCAAGCGGAAGTCTGACTTTGCATTGAGCCAGTCCCACCGTTGTAAGTTGGGGAGGAGAGAACAAGCAATGATCTTAGCTTCCATCATTTATATTGGAGAATAGGGTCTGCTCAGACAAGGAACGTCCTACCAAAGTCTGTCCACATGAGGCCAAAGAGGTTTTTTTCTAAAGACTTAAGTGACCTGGATTGATCAGAAAGAACTGAACCATGACCTTTAATATTTCAGTGCTAAAAGTCAGTAGAGATTTGTTTAGTTAAAGACAAAAGCTTCAGATGTGAAGAGACAGCCTTGCAGTGGCGGTGATGTGATTCTGAGGGCTCACCGAGTTGGATTGGAGCTTAAAGGGAAATGATTGGTTGTGAGTAGCGTGACCCGGTGGACACATGCCTACTCACTGGAGGAGAAATCGGGTTGATTTAAGCATTTTCTTTAATTCTTATATTCTCAGGGGCCTCTTCTGGACTCTTCTGTCTTACCAGCTGCCCCAGCAGTACAGTCTGTCCGAAAGGGCTCCTGTGGCTGACCAGGCTCGTGTCTCCCTGGAATGTGGGCTCACGCGTTGCTCCTATGACCAGTTGCCCCAGCACATGCTCCTTCATTGGCTGTGTGGTCTGTTTGAGACTCCTCTCCCTAGACTGGCTGTACCTGGTTGTGCAGGTCCGCTATGCCCACCCTCAGGTTCATCGGTAGCCTGACCGTAACTGTGGCCCCATCACTCGGGGAGATTCCTTCACTGTGCGTTCACTTGGACAGAGCTTTGGACTGGCAGCTGGAGCATGGGGTTCAGGGCTACTCACCTTTCATGCCTGTTTCCTCCTGGACAAATGGGGACAGACGCAGTGGATAGGACTGAATGAATTTCTAAGATTCCATCTAGCTCTAATATTTGGGGAACAAAAAGTTTTAGGTTAGAGTCGTAGCCTTGCTTGCCGTTCTTGTTGATCACTATTGGTCTGATGAAAAATGCAGCGGTGCCAGGTGTCAAGCAACAGTGGAGATATTTGAGAGCCTAAAAAGAGGTGTGGCCTGTGGATTTTGAAGTGCTTGGTGAATTGGCATTAGCAGATCCTGAGGCCAGAAAGACCTTCCTGGGTCATCTCTGATTCAGTGAGCTTTTTCCTGCCCTTGTCAAAGGGGTGACATTCGTGCTGATGGCCTGGCGGGTGATTTCTACTTTATTGTGTGATTTTTTTTATACTTACGAAATTTTCTATAAGAATACACACACAGACATGTATATACATAGATTTTGAAAAAATAACAACAGAATCTAAAAGATGCTTTTGTTTGTAGGACTGTGGAATTATATTTGTTTTACATTATTGTGCTATATTTTGCTCTTTGTTCATTTTAGTGGGCATTAGTGAACATTTTCTAAAAATTATTATGTGGTTTCTATATTTTTATGTGTTGAATGGCCATCTATAGGTTTTTCTTTTAATAGCAGTACAGGCATGTTCATGAATTCTCTTTTGGAATTCACAACTTTTGGAATTCATGGACCTTCTTTTGACATCTCTCCTTCATGAATTGCAAAGGCACTTATGAAAGAGAATCAAATGTTTCTTTAGTGTAAATCTATAGCCAATAAACATTTCAACTAAAAATAAATATGGTATTGTTTCCTGTAAATAATAGTGAATCTGTTAAACAGAATATTTTAAATTTCCATGGTACCAGAAATGTGTTCATCTTTGAAAAATATTCTACTACATTTACTCCATCTGTAGTCACTGTTTTAAGTGCACTCACACTAAATGCAGAATCCAGGGAGACTCCGAGATGCACCTGTCACTCTAAATTATGTAATTAGGGACCTTAAGGCCGTGCTTAGCACATAATTAAAAGTAATAATAACCACAATCTTTGGAGCATTTTTAATGTGACGAGCACCTCAGTAAATGAGTGCTTCCCATATGTATCTCATTGACCCTTGGAGCAAGGCCATGAGGTGTTGGTATTATTATTCCTGTTACTGAGTTACCGGAAGGTTGAGTACCCTGCCTGAGGGCCTACCAGGAATTTCTGGAAGATTGAGTAGTTTGCCTAAGGATCTACCTAGTACTAGTTAGCTCACAGGTTAGACTCTGGCTCTGTCTGACTAAAATTCAACAGTTAACCATTGCACTAAATAACCTCTTACTTTGTGACTTGCTCCTGGGTTGCAGGGACTAAGAGAAGCAAGGACTGAACAGAGGGGCTTTGTGGCCCTGAAGTATAGGGTGCTTCTGGAGCTTTGCTGTAGCTCGGTCCTTGCTTCCCCTCCTCTAACGGAGAATAGCTGGCACTGCGGTGTGTAGCCCGCAGTACCCCTCCATCACCTGTAGGTCTGTAGGTGCTCCATATGGGCTGCCATTCTATGTCCCCAAGTCGCTCTCACCTCCCCAGTTTGGGGACTACTCACATCCTGCATGGTGTTGAGAGTGTTTGGGTCTGTGATAGGTTCAGGTGCCCTCCTGGGTAATCAACAGGAGTCTGAGGTTTCCTTCGTGTGCTATGGGGGAGGGATATTTTATTATTCTTTGGGAATAAAGGGAAAAGAGTCTTCTAAAACATTTTAAAACCAAATACTAGTGTAATTAAAGAATTTTAATAAAAACTTAAAACAAAGACCATCAAAAGGTCAAGAGTAGAGTGTGTAAGCAACTGTCTTATCCAGGATGTTTTTTTTCTGTTGAGGCAGCTTGGAGCTCACTGAGTAACCACAGAGTTAAATGATTATCCTGTGCCTTCCTGATTAGGAACAGGCTGCTCTCTGCGGTTTGATTAGTCTCACTCGTAGCTACGGGATCACAGCTAATTAAAACTGACAGTGTGCGCAGGGCAGGGAGCCAGGAAGGTCAAGCTTACCTGCTGAGCCAGCCACCAGCAAGCCTCTGCCTTTACCTGAAGGTTTGGTATAATTGGCATTCATTTAAAAATTCATTTTGTTCCTTTTTTTTAAATTTTAGGTCTCTTTTCTCTCCCTTATTCCTCAAGAGTCTCTGACTTACGACCACATAACCCAAATGACAGTGAGCAGGAAGAAGAGCAAGCCCAGTGTAAGCGATGTGGGTTAGGATCCCACCCCTCCTCACTGTCCGCAGCAGCCCTGGTTTCTGTCTGCGGTCCAGGCATGAGTACTGACAGCACACCCTGTACTCTCAGTAGGTTGGACAACAGGTTATATGGTCACCCTAACGTGAGTGGCACAGGTGTCCGTCTGCATCAGGCAGCTGCTGCCCACGCACTGATTGCTGCTGTGGGCCCGGTGCTGCCAGCTCTTCCGGTCTCTCCGAGAGGCCAAAATTCTGGATTTTCAGGTGAAATATCACAATTTTTGAGTGTTGAGTCAATTTTGAAAAAATATTCTGCTAGCCAAACAAAACCTAGGTGTGCCTAGCTTGCAGCCTTTGGGTTAGAATCTGGAGGGAAGGCGTTTTCAGCATTTTAAAACTCTCAATGACTCATAAAATGTAGAGAGAAAGCACCTATAGTTTCTAGCCCCTGCAGCTGATTACAGATTCCCACATTAAGAGATTCTCATGTTATCCCAACTTCATGGCAAGATCCCCACACAACTCCTGGAACCATTCTAAAATGCCCAAAGAGAAGGTGAGCGTCACCTGTTTTATGGATGAGAACTCCGGCATGGAGAAGAAAGGCTAGCCATTACTGTGCTTTACTGTTACGCAGTCTCAACAGACGTGTACTTCTTTCCAGTTACCCCTTTGGCTGTCCTGCATCTTACCATATTTTCTGCTAGACTCTGCCCTTCCAGGGTCAGCAGCAATTTCCCAGTGCTCACTTTCCAGTGATCCTTTGTGACTCTCAAAACCAGTTGGTACAAAGACATAAGGGCTCCCATCGCACCTTCCAGCGTTAATAGCAATAGCCCTTGCTGACACAGTGAGAGCTCAATTACCGTTTGGCAGGTGAACAAAAATTCTCCGAGCAGCTGAGACATTCCTGTGGATGTCAGCCTGCTGAGCACTACTTAGAAGTGACTCACACAGCACTATGTGGTAGGACCTTGGCTGAATGTCTTGTCAGTGGTGGTTTTACCTCCTTTATGCCAGGCCAGCTCCCAGTGACCTGACTTTTTTTTTCTTTTACTGGTTCTGCTTTCCACCATTAGCGTCTTCTAGTGCTGGCCTCAAAGCAATTTCCCCAGATCTGACAAGAGGAACTCGGAGTGAACTTTTCTTTTGTTCTCATTCTTTGCAATCCACTTTGAGACCCCGCTGAAGTTGCCAAGGAGTTCAAACAGCCCAGGCTTCCGCCAGTACATTGCGGAGGGATTAGCACGTCCTCTCTGCACTTTGCCTTGTGTTCACCTCTTTCCCTGAACTGCTGTCTCCCGCTGTCTGCTCCTTTGTCTGAGAAACACATTTTCTCTTATTATCACCTTGTTCCCTGCCTGTTTCAGATGGCTGCAGCTCGCCTCTTAACAAAATCAAGGTGTTGCTGTTAATGTTCATCTCTTTCTTTAACAGCTTAGAGTCACCTTCTTTTATTTAGTCCTTTTCCCCTTACCCCCTGAACCATGTAATCATCTCTGCTTCAAATAAAAGTTTCATTACCATTTTATAACTACTTTATAGTTGCTATCAATAAGGCACAAGAGGGAGGAGATAAAAGGGGAGGGAAACTAAAAGGTGAGGGGTGAGGGGGATGCCAATCATTGAGAAGTGGCAAACATCTTCAGGACTTCTCTTAAGAAGAAATTAGGCAAGATTAGCCTCAAAACTGAATGTTACATGCCCAGTGGTTTAGTGAAGTTTTCCTTTAATTTTTTTTATCTACACCCAAGGATATTTTTCATTGCTTTTATAGAGAGAGGAAGGGAAAGAAAGAAAAACATCGATGTGAGAGAGAAACATTGATCGGCTGTCTTGTTGTATGCTCCCAAACCAGAGATCAGACCCACAGCCTGGGTAGCTGCCCTGACAGGAATCAAACCCACAGTCTTTGGGTGCACGGGATGAAGCTCCAATCAACTGAGCCACATTGGCCAGGGCTCCTTCAATTTTTAGGGAAGGAATCCCTTTGAGCG
This sequence comes from Micronycteris hirsuta, assembly GCA_004026765.1. NCBI lineage: Eukaryota > Metazoa > Chordata > Mammalia > Chiroptera > Phyllostomidae > Micronycteris > Micronycteris hirsuta. Next base: position 38,298 of record PVJI01001304.1, read on the forward strand.
GAGATCATCTTCCAAATTGTTAAAATATTGCTTAGAATCATCCCAGTATGGTGGTCGTAACTCCTTTCATAGAATCCAATTACATAATACGTAAGAGGTTTTCTGACCATACCTCCAAAAAGCTAGAATATTTACCCATATTTTCTAGCATTTTCCATTCCCTGTTCTTTTATTTTTATTTAACAATCTTATATAACATTTCCATCACAAATCCATTTGTTACTCCCCATAATGCCAGTTGAAGAAAACAAACTATACGAATATACTCAGTTCCCCACATAGTAATTCCACCTCAAAAGAGAAAAGAGAATAACAGAGTATGTTCAATTTTTTTCCTGATTTTGATTAAACTCTCGAATTTCATGTTGTTTGAGTATTCAAGTTGCTTCCAGTCATGTTGAAAAAGTCAGTTCAACTTTACTTTTCCATTTGAACCTGCAGCTACTACCACACATTCAACATGTCAGAGAACAAATCCATTATCTATCTTCAGTCAAGCTGGTGCTCCAACTTCCTTGTCTCTGTCCAGTGGCACCAGTCTTCCAGTCAGTCCAACTGGAAAACTTAGTCCTTGGATAACGGAAATAATTTATAGAAGTGGTGGGGATAAGATATTTCAAGGAAGAGATCAACAGACTTGATGACTCTCTTCATCAAGAGAGGGTGCAGAGGATGCAGTTAAGGCAGGATTCAAGGAAGATTACCACCTATCCTGCCCTCATTCCCTCTTGTCCTCTCCCATGTTCTTCCCCCTTTAGTTTTACTGTTAGTAGGCTAAGCTGTCATCATATTGTCTTCATTGGGATACTCCCTGATAAAAATCTTCAATGGCTCTCCATTGTCATCCAGAGCCAGGCTCAGCTGGCTGACACATTTCTAGACCTGTAGTAGTCTTACCCTATCCAATGGTCATACCTTAATGTGCAAGAACCAGATCTTCCACAGAAGTTGGGCTCTTCTGGTAACCTAGACTCTCAGGATTAGAAGAGGAGGTTTATTCTGGCTTCCCTTGTTCATAAAGGTACCAACAACCAGTGCTCTGGGCATTTGGTTTGCTTAGGCCTTCCATTCTGTAAGCCTCCTCTCCCAACCAAAATATCAGCTCTGTGACGGAGGCTAATTCTTCAATATTTTCCTTGTCTGCACCCAACTCCTGTCCCAGCTTGCAACGCATGTGTCCATTGAAATAACTAAGGGGGGAATGTGTGACTGGGTTTCTATAGTATGACCTCTGCCCCTCTGTCTTTAACACATGGCTTGTCCCATTCCTTTTTTCATTATAAGTTGTTCAACACTTCCTGTGCTTTAGTGTATTACCTTCTTTACTGCTCATGGGAATAGTCTGGAGTTGATAGTCTACCATTTACAAGAGAAGGAACTGAGGCTCAGAGAGATTATATGACTTATTCAAAGATATGAAACAGGAGGTCCAGGATTTGAACTGGGTACTGTGACTTGGAAGTCCAGCATTTTCCCATTTCACTCCTTGTCCTCCCTAAACTGTGTTTACAGGGCATCTGCTCTCCTTCAAGAACAAAAGCCAGGCCCGGCTGGTGTAGCTCAGTGGATTGAGCGTGGGCTGGGAACCAGAGGGTCCCAGTTTGATTCCCAGTCGGGGCACATGCCTGGGTTGCGGGCCAGGTCCCCGGTGGGGGTCATGTGACAGGCAACCATACACTGCTCTTTCTCCCTCCCTTCTCCTCTCTCTGAAAATAAGTAAATAAAATCTTTAAAAAAAAAAAAAAAAAAAAAAAGAACAAAAGCCAGAGGTAGATGGAGGCTTATGCCGAACAAAACTTCCCTGTGTGATCGATCACCTCTCCTGGCTGCCCTCTGGGCCGCTCCCCTAATTACTTCCTGAAACCTAGGGCTGGTAAGTCAGGATGACTTAATAACTGTTTTTTCCCCCTTTTGGTCCCAGAAATCTATAGTTGCATTTTAATGATGAGAGGACCGAGGAGTGATCCAGAGATGGTAATTTTGTTTTTATCAAAGGCTAATACATTTACATATAAATGAAAAGCAAAAGGCTTCATGCAATCTGTTAAGGGCCTGAGTAGAACAAGAAGGTAGAGGAAGGATAATTTTGCTGTTCTCTTGCTTGGTATCCTTCCACCCCTCACTCCTGACATCGGTGCTTCTGGTTCTTGAGCTTTAGATTTGAATTGAAACTTACACTGCTGGCTGCCTTAGTTTTCTCGGGCCTTTGGGTTTAAACTGGACTTACATGACCAGCTTCTCTGGGCCTCCAGCTTGCAGATGGCAGATCAGATTGTAGGACTTCTTGGCCTCCATAATTGTGAGCCAGTTCTTCCAATTCCTGTGATACATCTCCTTTTCTCTCTCTCTGTCTTTCTCCCCCCACCCCACTCATCTTCCTCCCTCCCTCCCTTCTATTCTGTTTCTCTGGAGAACTCAAATAGACATTATTTTACCATTCTGGCAGTGGCTATATATAGCCTTCTCAGCTGCTGGAATAATAGTGATTCTTGCACACACAGGTCATTCTGTTTGTAGATACAGTTTTAGGAAGCTTCACTGACCTCATTGTGACCGTGGGCATCATGGGAGTTGGCAAAGATGTCTCAGACTCAGTTCAGAAAGATCATAGAGACCAAGCCCTTCCCAAAGCATTAGCCGTTCAGAATCCCCTCTCTGGCCTATGCCCCTCCCATCATTAGAACGGGGCCCCACTGCTATTTGTGGGTTGCTGATTTTTACCAGGAGAGGGGAAGGAATGAGCAAGGGTGTTCATCTCTCAGCACTCCAGCAGGTGATCCTCTCTTTTTCTCATGGGTCCATGATAATCTGTGGAATTGTGTCCAACCAAGCAGGAAATAAAAACCATATCTGAATCTGGGACTTCCCTTACCTTGGTTGGCACCAGGGAATTGGTCAGTCTTACACATTCTTCTCTCCAATACCTATATTCATTCGTTCATCTAATCAAGAAAAATGTACTCACTTCCACTAAATGTCAGGCACTCTCAACACTTGCGATTCAATGACAAACACCCCCTAGAGAGCACCTATCTTCTTGGAAATTAAAGATCAGGAGCAAACTTCAAAATTACCTATATTCTGGAGTTAGAAAGCTTCACTTTGCTCATACAATCTATAGAATCATATCCCACCCACAAAAGTAGACAATTACATTGTCCTAAGAGATGAGAGAATGTGGAAAATCACTAGATGACAATATCTATAGATGAAGAAAATTAAAATGTTAGAGGTATTTTTTTTTCTATTTAAAATTGAAGGACTGAGATATCAGGCTCAAACAGTGAGCTGAGTTTGCTTCTTAGCTGGCTGCCCAGATCAGCTCACAGTTCAGTTTGATGTGGTCTTTAAGACTCCCAACAAATCTATAATTTCAGTTTTACCTCCTTCAGCAAAGCCTGAGCAATTCCTGCCCTTATCTCTACTCTCCTCTTTCTGTCTAGGTCTTCTAGACACCTCTGCCTTTACAATATTTTCAAAAGCGAAATAGGTCATCTAAAGGGACAGTTACATTTTGATCCATAAAACACTTCTAGTTTCTCAACCTTTCCTTTCATCCCATGTGTGTGGGGACAGGACAATTCTTGATTTAAAAACTCAGTGTTCAGTGTTCCTGGCACAAAACCCTCTCTAATGATATTTCTGCTCTGCTTTACACTCAAAAATTTCACCCTTGATATTTTCAGGCAACATATCTGTGATTAAGCACAAGTAGCAGATACAGATATTCTTTTATAGATAGATCATGCTTTCCAATGTATATGTTCTTACACATAATTTTTTCAACAACTCTGTAAAGCAGACAGGGCAGAGGTCATTGCCCTCATTTTACTCCCGAGGAAGTGGAGGCAAGAGACTTGCCCCTTAGAGTTTGCCCGTTGAAGAAGGTGGACTTTAATTGACATTGATTGAAGCAGGACAGTCAGGAAATGGAAATGCCCAGCTGTGGGGGCTTACAGAAGTCTTTTCTCCGCTAGGCTCCACTCCTGGACTTTTTTGGACGCAGGTGATAGATGAGTTTGCCTGGTACAACAAAGGCTTGCTCCAATACAAATGTGGAAAGTACGATTTCAGCCCTGACCGGTGTGGCTAAGTTGGTTGAGCATCATTCTGTAAAGTGAAGCGTTGGCTGTTCTATTGCTGGTCGGGGCACATGCCGGGGTTGCAGGTTCAGTGCCCAGTCAGGGCACCTATGAGAGACAACCAATAGATGTTTCTCTCTCAAGTCAATGTTTCTCTCCCTTTCTTTCTTCCTTCCTCCCTTTGCCCTCTCTCTAAAAATAAATAAATAAAATCTATTTTGAAAAAGTAAGTACTATTCAGTTCCACAAAGGCAGAGTCTGGGGGAGAGAAACCCAAGGGGCATACAGGAATCCTGGCAGGAGGAAAACTACCAGAGGGGAAAAGGACAGGAGAAAGGGGGCGGGGGGAGGAGAATAAGCAACAGAGAAGAAAAAAGGTGTGAAATAATTCACCCGTAATTTGTCTTTATGAAAATTTGATATATGAAAATTCCTACTTGAAAATGAGATAAATAATGAAGTAATTATTTGCATTACAAATTAACTCTTCACTTCAAAAGAGTGTTTACCACAGGTGTGATTCTGTGATGTGAGATGTTAGAAACGAATATGACTTGGGGGAGGTGGGAGATGTAAACAATGAAGTCCTGATGGTAATGTGATAGGAACTAATCCGGTCAAAAAGACGGAGGCACCTGAAGAAGGAGGCGGTTGTACTGGGAGCTCTCGGCAGAGCTCAGGTTTTTAAAGGACATGAAAGAATGAGAGAGCAAGGGGATTATAGATAAGCTTGAACACAAAAGACTGTCATGAAGCTTCAAGAACAGAATAAAGGAGGCTCAAATCAGGAATAAATGTAGCTCTGCAAACGTGCTAAAGGCTGCCTTAAGAACCCTGAAAGTTTTCCTCGGGGTAAGGAGAAGCACTAACATGGAATGACTTGCTCTTTGAGTAAGTAAGGTGGTGCAATGTTAAGTTAAATAATTCTTATTTTTTCCTATTTTTCATTTTGCGTCTGTCTTCTCCAACATGCAAAAAGATAGAGGAAACTGTTTTTCTTAGCGTGGAAGGAGTATATTAATATTAACCGACTTGGGCAAGGAGTGGAATTCCCCAGGGTCGGGGCATCGAAAACAAGATTCGGAAGCCCTCTGGCCAAAATTGGAGAGAAAGACAGTGTGAAGGTACAGGAGAGAGACAAACCAGGAAGATGCGACCTGCCTCTCTGCCCTCTCCACTCTGCCCACATCTTGGGTAATTTCCACTAAAACTTGTTAATTGTCTAGTGTGAGTGAATCTCTTAAGGAAATAAAAGATGGACTCAACTTGGATTTCTGTGGGACGTGGGGAAAATGAAAAGCAGCTGTCAGATGCAGGAGCCAGAGGAAAGGAACACCAGGATATGCCAGCTTTGATTTTGAAAAGGCAGAGTGAGAATTAAAATCCCACATAGGTGAGAAAGTAAGAAAACATGGAACCTCTCTAAGTGGATTTAGGCTTCTAGAGCTTCTAGAGGAATGAAAGGTCAGGAGATTGAAGTAACGCACCTGCAGCGGTGTTCTCGGAGCCTGTATCAGTGATCCATTGGGTATTACAGCCAATTGAAGAAGTGCCTGAAGGCTTTTTGTGAAAGGGAACAGAAAGATTATACCAACCATGGGTCGGTAAGCCCTGACATCCATTCCACTGCAAAGATCAGTCTGGGGCTAAGCCAAGCCTGGTATTCCATTCCCCAGGCCAGCATGGATTTGGGGTCCTAATCCTGGTCAATAAGACATGGGGAATCTGTGGGTGGGGAAACAGAGAGAAATGACAGGAGGAGAAGACTGGCTTTTCGGCTGCTGTTCGGCATTTTTGTATCAGACAGGAAGGACTCTTGGAACTGCTCCGTATTGCCTTGTGCTCACGGAGCTGGCGGGTGGGGAGCCAGCTCGAGAGCAAAGCCAGTGTTTTGCGGTTAGCAGAGAGGTGAGCTGAGGAGAGTCTGAATCCATGACAGCATTGCTAAACCACTAAATCTGCCAACCTAAAGCTCATACTACCACAGACTATAAGTAATAATACTAAACTTTCTCATAATTTAAGGCAATTTGAGGCAGGGTTTTCTGTTATTTGAGGCAAAGATATCCTATCTGGTAAAATGGTATATATTGAATTAAAAAAAAAAGAGTTCAGATATTTTCATAGTGCTCTTGCTATGAAAGGAACTTGTGGGCCAGAAGGTGGTAACTGGGAATACGCGTGGGTGGCTGGGATAACCTGTGCAAGTCCTCACAGCGTCTGACACCGAACGTGCAGGCCTCAGTGTTTTATCAGAAACAGGGCAACGTTCTCTTTGATGTCTTCTGCCATTTGAAGATCATTTGAATCTCAGAGAAAGTCTAATACAGAAGATAAAATTAAAATTCAAAGTGACTTCACAGGCTGGAATGCTGGGATAACATCAGCAGGTCAAATAGATGACAAATGTGGGATCCAAAATGAGCAAAATAGACCAGAGACATGGAAATAAAGAACAAATGGGACGAAAGAACAAAAAGTGATCAGAGGGGAGGGGGTAACAGGGGAAAGATGGGGAAGGAGCAAGCAAAAGAACATGAATTAGAGGACTCACGGACACAAACAATGAGGGGGAGGAATTGACTGTGGGAGTGGGGGAGGGGTGGGAGTGAGAAATGGGGAAAGAGGTGGGAAAACTATAACTCAAGAACAATAAAAAATAAATAAATATAAATAAAATTTTAAAAATATATATGGTATCCAGCACAGGTTCCAAAAATCAACTCTAGAAGTTCAAGTTGAGTGAGACTTGGTTTAGTAGAACTTTAATGGGAAACACCTGGGACCTTCAGTTGAGCATGTGTTGTGGATGCTGTTTGCTTTTTAGGTTCCCCCTTCAGAACTAAGGCAGTAATATCCCCAGCTGTGGTGGCGGGGGAGGGGGGTGCAGGGGAGGGCATGTGTTGGTGGCCCATCTGCAGCAGGGAACTATATACCTTGTGAAAGATAGTCCCTAGTGTGCTACTGGTTCTGGATGGAAATAGAACGCTTGACCATTGGATACCAAATATCCATGCAGCCAGAATTACCCATCACCAGTTTTGTCAGGTCCCCAGTAACAATCACAAGGGAGAAAGTTGTACATCTGAGGTCAGGCATGCTCAGAACCAGACAGCACGGATAAGCTGCACAGCGCGTGGCCCACCCCCGTTCTCGAACTGATGCCTCATCCTCCGCTCACACTTAGAGGCGCGTAGGGAAACGACTGAGTCTGGTGTATGGAGTGAGTTTGCTGGGTATATGGTTGCAAGGCAAAAATAGGCTATTGCTGTGCTTCACGGGTGCAGCCCTACTCAGGAGTGTCTCTGAATGATAGGGATGAGGGGAATTCTTCATCACGGACAAAGCCTCAGGCAGTAAGTCTGTCACAAGAAATACTCTGAGGTACAAATGCATGACTCATGGGTAGTAGTGAGTGACTTGGCCAGTAACTGCAGAAACTAGGAAACAAAATGCTTAGCTAGTTGGCGTCAGCTGACTTCTATCAGGGCTGGCACGATATGCGCATTAAGGGACCGGGTAGCAGGTGAGCGATGGAGTCACCATCCAGGCAGCGCTAACTGGCCTTGACCATCAGGAGAAGGTAGTTCTGCTCTCACAATAATGGAGACAGAAAATAATACTCCTTTGCACAATTTTTAAAGATAGTTTATTTTTTATTGTATTTTTTCCCATTATCATTTACCCCCCTTCTACCCTCTTCCCTCTCCACTCAGTCCCTCCCCCCTGCAGTCACCACACTGTTGTCCATGTCCATGAGTCCTTTCTCTTTGTTTTGCTCAATCCCTATACCCCAACCCCTCCCACACCACAGCTGTCAGCCTGCTCTCTGTCTGTGAATCTGTCTCTGTTTTGCTTGTTAGTTCAGTTTCTTCATTAGATTCCACATATGACTGAAATCATATGGTATTTGTCTTTCTCTGACTGGCTTGTTTCACTTAGCATAAGGCTCTCCAGGCCCATCCATACTGTCACAAAGGGTAAGATTTTCTTCTTTTGTATGGCCTAGTAGTATTCCATTGTATAAATGTACCACAGCCTTTTTATCCACTCATCTACTGATGGACACTTTGGCTGCTTCCAAATCTTGGTGATTGTAAATAATGCAATGAGTATATGGGGTGCTTTTTGCATGTTCTCTTGAGTTAGTGTTTTGGAGTTTTTTGCTTAAGTTCCCGGAAGTATAATCACTGGGCCATAATGTAACAGTGGAGAATTGTAATGGTGGGAAATTGTAACCCACTCCACCATTGTTTTGACATTGTTTCTGTAAGTACTGTCTCTGACTAATGTGTAGCTTATAGATGAACAGCATGCTTATATAAGAATTCTAGGAACTAACTTCAAAGGTAAGGACCCCAACCGTCAGGCATCCCAGCTCTGGGAGATTTCCTGACCTTCAACCATGGAGCCAGGGTGATGTGAATCCAGGATGACTAAACCAGGGTGATGCACACCTGGTTCATTGCATCAGACCATCACTTGCCTTATCGGAATGGACTGTGCTAGTCCATTCGGTAGAGAACTTTGCAACCGCCTCCCTTGATCTCTTGTTATTTCCTCTCTCTTTTCTTATGAAAACCTCTGCCTCCACTGAGAGGTGAAGACAGGCTTTGAGACATGAGTCCTCCATCTTCCAGGTGGCCGGCACCTGAAAATAAACCACTTTCCTTTACATCAGCACTTGCCACTCAAGTTGGCTTTCATAGTGTCAGGCAGCCAGACCTGCTTTCAGTTACAATAAGGCAGGTCCATTTTTAAATTTTTAGAGATAATACCATACAGCTTTCCACAGTAGCTGCATCAGTCTGCATTCCCACCAACAATGCAAAAGGGTTCCCCTTTCTCCACATCCTCACCAGAACTTGTTTGTTGATTTATTGGAAACCATAAAAAAAAGGACCAGTCTGGAATAAAGAATGCAATACCTGAGGTAAATAATGCACTGGGAGGAATAAACAGTAGGTTAAATGAAGCAGAGGATCAAAGCCCTTGCCAGTTTTGGTGGTAATGGACGATATAGCCAGCACGGCCTGAGAAATGGTGGGGAGGGCGGAAGCTGTGCACGGCCCGGACAAGGGCTCCCGCTTGCTAAATCTGATCTGATTACCGCCACTGCCGAACATCCAGCCCGCCAGCCACAGACACCCCTGAGCTCCCGGTGTGGCTCCAACTCCCTTTTTCATATGAGTGTTAGCTTTATGTTTTCAATTTAGATTTTATTTTTCAATTACAGTTTACATTTAATATTATTTTGTATTAGTTTCAGGTGTACAGCATAGTGGTTAGACAATCATATGCTTTACAAACTGTTCGCCCCAATGTTTCCAGCACCCACCAGGCACCATAGCAGTTGTTACACTATTATTGACTATATTTCCTATGCTGTACTTCACATTCCCACGACTGTTCTGTTACCACTTTGTATTTTTTGACCACTTTGCTTCTTTCACCCAGTCTCCCAAACACCCTCCCCTCTGGCAACAGTCTGTTCTCTGTATCTATAAGTCTGTTTTATTTGTTCATTTTTTTGTTCTTTAGACTCCACCTGTAAGTGAAATCATATGGTATTTGCCTTTCTCTGACAGACTCATTTCACTTCGCATAGTAATACCCTCTAGGTCCACCCAAGCTATTGCAGGTGGTAATGTCTCATCCTTTTTTTATTGGCTCCAACTCTTGAAGATATAATCAGCTTCTTAATATACAAGTTGATTGCAATGGGCCCTTCTATATTGTGATTCGTCTTGTTAGGAATTGACTGAAATTGACTCATATTCCAGTATGGACTTACTCTTCCTACTCATACAGCTTCAGCCAGACGGTTCTTATATAGCCCTTGATTCACTGGAACAGAATACTGCCAAACATTGCATCAGACCAAGGTGACCGCTTACGTCAGCGGAGGTAGGGCTATGTGCACATGACCACGAGATCCACTGCTTCTATCACATCTCACACCTCCCAGAAGCTGCTAGCCTAATGGCATGTGCAACAGTTTGTTGGTTGCACGGCTGAGGCATCAGCTTCGAGAGGATGCCTTCCAGTGACGGAATCATCAGCGTTCAGACACTGTACACACTCTGAATCGAAGACCATTATGTGTGGCTGACCCGATCAGTAGAATACAGGGGTCTGGGAAACAATAAGTGGAAGTAGAAGTGCCCCTGACCACTTGAGGAATTTTGTTCTTCTTGTCCCTGCAATTCTGACCTCTGCAGATTAAGACGTCCTTGTTCTTTTGTTGCTGTTGTTGAAGTAACACTATTGAGGCATAATTTACATAGCACACCATCACCTACTTCAAGTGTACAATTCAATGATTTTTAGTAAGTTTACCAAATTGTACAACAATCCCAACAAGTCGGTTTTAAAACATTTGTATCATCCCAATAAAATCCTTGTGCCCCTTTATGGTTAATCCCATTCCTTCCGTCCCCACCCCACCCCAGACCACCACTAATCTATTTTGTTGCTACAGATTTGCCTTTTCTGGACATTTAATCTAGCTGGAATCATGCAATATGCAGTCTCTTCTGGCTTGTTTCATTCACTTAGTGCAGTGTTTCCAAGATTTGTCCATGTCATAGCATCTATCACTAACTTTTCATTGTTAAATAGTATTTTGTTGTATGGATACACCATATTTTGTTCATCTGTTCACCAGTTTGGGGTATTTCTAACCTTTGACTCTCATGAATAATGCTGCAAAGAATATCAGTGTGCAAGTCTCTGTGTGGATATTTGTTTTCATTTCTCTTGGGTAGATCAGGATCATGGGCTGACATGGTAAATTTCTGTTCAACTTTTTGAGGATGCCGAACCATTTTCCAGAGTGACTAAATTGTTTTACATCAACAGTGTACGAGGATCCCGATTTCTCTGCATCCTCTCCACATTTGCTATTGTCTGTCTCTAATGACAAACGATGTTGTCCACTTTTTTATGTGTTTATAAGTAATGTTTATTTCTTCTTTAATAAAATGTCCATTGAAATACTTTGCCTGTTTTTTTGGATTAGGTTATTTGTATTCTTACTAATGATTTGTAAGTATTCTTTGTATATGAGTATTCTGGGCATAATTCCTCTATCAGATATATGTTTTACAAATATTTTGCAAGCCAGTCTGTTTCTAAATGGTGTTTTTTGAATTGCAAAGTTTTGAATTTTCATAAGGCTCAATTTATCATTTTTTTCTTTTTTACGTTGTTTGTAGTAGTATATCTAAGAAATGTTTCCCTATTCTAAGGTCAAAAATATTTTCAATTACATTTTCTTTTGAGAGTGTTATTGTTAGTGCTTCCATTTAATTATGTGACCCATTTTGAGTTAATTTTTGGGCAGGGTGTGAGGTATGGGCCTAAGTTCATGCTTTTGTATGTAAACATCCACTTGTCCTCGCTCCATTTGTTTAAAAGATTCTCCTTTTCCCAACAGATTGCCTTTGTTAAAAACCAATTGACCATGAATATAAGAATTTATTTCTAGACTTTTAATTCTGTTCCATTGATCTAAATATCTATATTCCAATACTATATTGTCTTAACAACTGTAGCTGTATAGCAAGTTTTGAAATAAGAAAGTAAACATTCTTCAACTTTGTTCTTTTCAAAAATTATTTTGAGTATTCTGGATCTTTTTCATTCCATTAAACTTTATAATCTGTTAGTAAGTTTCTAGGGGGAAAACAATTCTTTTGGACTTTTGAGAGAGATTGCATTAAACATACAGATTAATTTGGAGAGAACTGCCATCTTAGCAATGTTGACTCAATTCAAGAATGTGGAAGTTTTGAGGTCCTTGTTCTTTTTTATTTCTTTTTAAAATAAAGTGTTAAGCTGAAATTCATATAACATAAAATTAACCATTTTAAAGTGAACAATTAAGTAGCATTTAGTGCCTCCATTTTGCAACCACTACCTCCATCTACTTCCAAACATTTTCATCACCCCAAAGAAAACTGTGTGCCCGTTAGACAGGTATTCCCCATTCCCTCTCCTCCCAACTTTGGAGACCACCAAACTCTACTGTCTCTATGGATTTACCCATTCAAGATATTTTACAGAAATAAAATGATACAATATGTGATCTTTTGTGTCTGTCTGCTTGCATTTAGCATAATGTTTTCAAGGACCAAAGGGTGAATTTTATAAGCAGGGAGATTTTGGCTTAAAGGAGGAAGGAAAAGGTTAACCTGTCACGTCTTGGGAAGAAGTGAGCCAGCTCCTCAATACACTTGAGTAATCATGGGCCAGAGATATTAGAATTTCTACAGTAACGAGGGGACTGGTCTATAGTGCCTTTCAATTCTCAAATTTATAAGCTGTGATAAAGCTTTCTAAAGGTCTTTAATATAGAATCTTATGGAATCTGCTTGAAGCATGATGTAAGGCTATTATAGTACATCTGTTTCTCTCCCGGGGTCTTCCATTTTAGTCAGTCTGGACTGGGGCGACCTGGGGCGGGAGAGCTACAGGTCTGCCCTCGGAGCCTTCCTCAGCCCCTGCAAGCTGCTGTGGAATTCCAGCCCTCCCGCCCCACCCACTTTTAAGACAGAGAAGCAACGATGGATTGCCTTTACAGTTTTGACTTTGATAAGCATGTTTATAGGTTTGTAGGGCTCAGGAAAAGATTTCTATCTTTCTAGAGTAATTTTTTAGCTTGTATGGTCATAGTTTAGGAATCCAGACATCACTCACAATAAAGCTGAGCTGCAGAAAGCTTACAGACTTGACCGAGACCGCAAAGGGACTCTGTGCCAAGGCTGGAACCTGACCTCTCACATCTGGTAGCACAGCGTTGTACATTTCCTGGACTCACTAAGTTCCAAGTTTTCTTCTTTCAGACCACTCTCATCATATTTTATGAATTGATTTGTGTCTTCCAAAAAGATATGTTAAAGTCCTAACCCCTGCAACCTGAAATGTGACCTTATTTTGAAACAGTGTCTTTGCAGATGCAATCAAGTTAAGATGAGGTCGTATCAGATTAGGGTGGCCCCAAATGCAATGGTTTATGAGAAGAGAGAGATTTGGGTACATAGAAAGAACACCATGTGAAGGTGCAGGTGGAGTTTGGAGTTGGGCTGAATTTGGAGTTAGGCTGGCACAGCGAAGGAGCACCAAGGGTCCTGGCAGCCACCAGAAGCTGGGAAGAGTCAAAAGGATCTTAGCCTACAGTCTTCAGAGAAAGCATGGCCAGGCCGACACTTGATTTTGCACTTCTAGCTTCCAGAACTGAGAGAATAAATTTCTGTCGCTTTAAACCGCTTAGTTTGTAGTAAGCTGTGACGGCAGACCTGGGAAACTAACGCACTAGATCCAATGAACCTTTTTCAGGCAGGAAGAGATGGAGTACAAGAAAAGGTGCTAGACGCAGACGCCATGAGAAACAAACATGGAAAGCCTTGAGGAATAAATGTGTCCTGCTCCTCATTCCCTGGCCCGGGGGTGGGGGGTGGACAGAGGCTTCAAAGTCGCCCTTAGCAACCACGCAGGAGCCCTTATCCTGGTGGTTGGGTCGGTCGCAGTTGGGTGCTTGGCTTTGTGAACAGGGAAAGGGTACCCTGTTGGGATGATCCATTTGCCTAACAATCTGACTACAAATTCAGCCAAGTATCATTTAGGAAATAAAAGATAAGAGAAAAATAGATTTCATGTGGGAGACTGAACAGACTGTGCCTAATAACTTGAGACAATTAGAGAATCAGCAGAGAAACAAAGGCGGGCTGTGACCCAGATAGCTGTGACAGAAGCAGCTGCTGAGAGGGGAAATGATAATAATACGAACATCAAGTATAATGATCTCTAACATATATGAGAGCTGTATGGTTGACAAAACACTTCCAGTACATGACGTAACCTAAATTTTAATGGTTGAGTGAGGAAGGCCAGGCCTTCAGATCTGTCATTTTAATGAGGAAGTCGAAGTTCACAGAGGTTAAAACACTTGCTGGAGTTCACTTGTCCGTGCTAGCACTAGCATTCCAGCCCTTGACTTCGTTCTGCTCATTGTCTTTCCTACAAGGTGCTTTGGCTCAGCTCCCTTCCGGGATGCATCCTTCCTAAGAGGCCCGCAGCCAGCTCTGCTCCCCTCTGTACCCAGCGGACTCCGAGCAATGATGGAGGTTGGGTCCGGGTTGAGGTGAGGGTGGGCGGAGCAAGAGATTCCAGGGTCTCGTGCTTGGCATAGACCCCCAGGGTCTATGGTTCTGCCACGGCCACTGCGTGTGCTATAGAGCCGAGCTGACACTGGCATCACCCTCAGCTGAATCTGTGTGTCGGGAGGTAGTCATGGAAACTCACTCCCTTCCTGATGAGGAGGGAATTAAGCAGAAAGGAGGAATCAAGTTAATTGCCTGTCATCCCCTCTCTGCTCTCTGTGTGTTGATTCAAATTAAGCTTTTTCAGTTTCTTGATGTCAGCAGAGACTAAATGACCAAAGTGTAGGCCTGGGAGTCAGGACCTCCAGGAAACAGCCAGTTCTGAGTGAATCCCTTAACCTCTTTGCTTAGTTCTGACCCATACTTTTCGGGAAAGCAAATCTCTTTGCCTGACCTTCCCTTAATTTCTGACCTAAACCCTCTGAACTGTGTTAATTTTAACCATCTATGATCCTACATTCATTCAACTAGCCATTCCCCTTCTTGGAGAGAAGAAAGAACTGAAATTGAATCCTGCATTTGTTGAAATTCACAGTAGCTCAGAAAGAAATAGTTAAGTGAGTCAGGGATGACTGCTGCATGATGTGTGTTACCCACAGGGAGGGGGGTGGAGGCATGATCCAGAAGTCTTCTGGGAGAGGGGTCTCCATCAGCTCAGCTGGCATCTGAGCAAAAGCTGGAGGAGGTCTCCAAAGATGAGGCCCTTTCCCTTCCTGTCCTCTCCCTAGGATTCCCTCTCTGTAGCCAGATGGGTTATTTGGGATTCCTTGCGTGCTCCTTGCTTTTTTTATCTTTAGCTCTTCAGAGGCGTTTTATGCCTGGAGTGCCCCTCCTACTTTTCCTTTCTTTTTTCACTTTATTTTATTGTTTACACTATTACAAATATCCCCATTTTCCACCCCTTTGCCCACCTCCTCCTTTTGCCCTTGTCCCTCTTCCCTCTGGCCAGCACCATGCCCTGTCTGTGGGTTATGTATATATGTTTTTGGCTATTCACTTCCCCTTCTTTCATTCAGCCCTCCTCTTCCCTCTCCCCTCTGACAGCTGTCTGTTCCATGTATCCATGCCTCTGTTTCTATTTTGTTCATCAGTTTATTTTGTTCATTAGGTTCTACATATAACTGAGATCATATGGTATTTGTCTTTCACCAATTGTCTTATTTCACTTCACATAGTAATCTCCAGGCTCACCCATGCTGTCACAAAAGGTTAGATTCCCTTCTTTTTAACAGCTGCATAGTATTCCTTTGTGTAAATGTGCCACCAATTGAAAAGAATATATACACCCCTATGTTCATAACAGTGTTATTTACAATAGCCAAGATCTGGAAACAGTCCAAGTGCCCATTGGTAGACAAGTGGTTAATGGTGTCTTAACCCTGACAATGTCTGAGAAGTCTTCTCAAGGGAGAATATGGGGCTTCCAAACACCACGAAATCCCTTCACTATAGACAACAAGTGGGTCATCACCATGCACATGAATTCTGCCCCGCCCCTGGACTATAAGCTTTAGGGGCAAGGACTGTGTCTTCTTCAGCCATGTGTCCTAGCACCAACCACTGTGCCTGGCACATTGAAAGCAATCATTCAACATTTACTGAATAAGTGATCGATTTAGTTAATGAGTTATGCATGGCCTTTTGGACCATAGTGTCCTGGAAGAAGGAAATACACTTCTTATACTTAAGGTCTGAAATTGAACATTGGTTGTAATGTATTTGGATTTCCATACTATTTGTATTTCATTCAAATAGTATAGATAGAGATGAAGCTACTTTGGGCCCCACACTTGGTTTGCCCCAAGAACTCTGCTCTGCTTCATTCAGGCAAACACCTTTCCTGGGATTTTAGGCCTCGCTGACTCGGAAACTGGCGAGCCCTGAGGTCATTCGGGGGTTGTAGAGGCAGAGGAGGTAGAATGCAGGACCCTGGGGTGAGGAGGCTGAAGCGAGTGCTTGGGATTCCTCCAGCAGGGTCTTCCTGGATGAGAAGGAAATTCTGGGAAAGGGATGTTGCCTTCTACCAGACACTGTCTAGGGGAAAATTACCTCTCAGTTTACGGTGGAGGTGACGATATGACTTTCTCCTCTTATCTATGTGATAACAGTTTGTAGTTTTTATAGAGCTCTTGGGAAAGAGTGCTGAACCAGGATTCAGCAGACTCGAGTGCTTTCCTGTCACTAACCAACATGGGACAACAGTTTTAGGCCGTGTCTGTAAGTGAAGGAGAGGGTAAACCAAATACTCTCTAAGTACTTCCCCATGGTCCTATAAAAGTGGATTATGGATTTCCCATGTGAGTGTTTCAGAAATTGAACTTGTCTGGAGAGGGAGAGAATACCTTGGGCTGGGTTCTTAGGGAAGCCTAGGGGTGGAGGTGGGTGGAGTAAAGTGAGATTCTCCCAGAAATCTTGTTCCATCTTTTTCTTCCCACCCCTTTACCTCTCTGGTGGGAGGAAGTGATTAATTGCATGGGCTTGGGAATCAGATAGAAATATATTTGAATCCCAGCTCTGTCACTTACTGTGTGTGAGTTGGTGTGAATTTCTTAACTTCCCTCTGCTTGGTTTCTTTACCTACAAATGTAGTTTATCTTCCTGAGGTTATCAGTAGGGTTGAATGACTTGATGTGAAGAAAGGATACACAGCACTTGCTGTCAGTCCTCACAAATATATTAGTACTAATGCTATTTATATTTCTATCCTAAAACTCTGGTTTTGACATGGAATTCTGTGATCTTTTACCCCACTGTCCAGCCTGTTTACTGTTGACTTTACATGGGAAAATCTAGGAATCTCGTACTTTTCCTTCTTCAGATATTTAGTTGCCTCAGTCCCCAGTTCTGCTTGCACCGTAAACCTATTGAGCTAAATGCACAAGGTTCAAGAACTCGTGGACAGTCAGAGTTTTCTGCCGAGTTACAGAATGAAAATCATTGCAGGCAATAATGTTTCAAAAATGCTGGCATCAAAAGCATTCAGGAATAACAGGTAACTGACTCAGCAGGGGGAAATATTTCCTTCAAACACTCTAAGGGATGGAGGAATGGGGAAAGGGAAGCCTTGGGTTCCTTATGAATTTCTTGTGTACTTTAAAGTTGAACAGCTTTGCAGAAGGTACGTCATGCCTATGTACTAATAGCTAACAGTAAATTTACTGAGGTTCAGGACTATAACATTTCATAAACTATCCACAAATTGTATGCCGATTTTGTAATCAATAAGAAAGGACTTCTGAGGTGGAAAGGTAAATGGTGAAACTATTCAAGTTCCTTGTAAATGCAATTTTGAATGACATATACACATTGTTTCTGTATACCTTTAATGTCAGTTGTTGGACGGGTGACATTTAGGATCGGTGGTAGGACTTCACATAGAGTGTCCGGGTGACGGCTCTGACAGCCACCTTGCCCGGCATCTGAGTTCTGAGGGCCGCTGGCAGTCTAAGCGGGTCCCGACCGTCCTCCAACAAGTAAATGGGCAAACATGGAGCCGGTGCTGGGCTCCTTGAGGGCGGGATCTAACTCTAGTCCATGTATCTATAACCTGGGAGGTGATAGGCACTTTGCGAACACTTTGTGCTTAATGAGTTTCAGGGCCTGAAATAATTGGGTCTCTATTAAGCAAGAGTGGAGATGCCTGGGTAGGAAAACCTTACAGCATCATGAAAAGCATATCTAAGGCCTATTCTGAACCACAAGTTTCAAGACTGATACTTCAGTGGGACTTGTCCTTCATTTTTCACTTAACATCCCATCTTGAATTGCTCTGGAGTTGAGACTCTGAGACTGAGGGGATGGAATCAAAGGACCTTCTTAGCTAGAGCTAAAATACAGGAGGAGTGAGGTTTGAAATGAAGCCTGGGTCCCAACGTGGGACAGTCTCTCCTTCGGGGTGAGCGGTGCCCCTCACCAAATGTAGCCAATCAGATTTTATGAAGAGGTAGCGCATTAGCCTTGCCGTTACATTTCAGGGTACAATGAATGAAAGGAATTACTGAAAGGGAGCGGGCCCACGAAAGTACAAGGTTAGCCTGACAGTTAATTAGAGGTTTAAAGGAAGAGAGACTGTCTGTTCTACAAGATGGCTTCCTGGCTAAGATTTCAAAGAGTCCTGGCAAGTTGAGAATTATGAGATCTGTTCATTTTTCCTTCCCTGTAATGAATCATGCCTTTGATGATGATTTTGTGTATGTGTAGAGTCACGTTTTATCAGCTTCTTTCTGAATGATTGCTTATCACCAGGGGCCTTCCAACCATCTAAAGTTTGCCAAAAGGAAGTTAGACTTGAGTTGGAGAGGTAGAACATTCTGTTTTGGAGGACGCAGTTGGTTACACCTGCCACTCAGAGACGTCCTGGCTCCAGCAGCCTTCTGCCCACCACATGCCAGAGGACATGGCACACTCTATATGAGCAGGCCCTGGCCAGTGGCTCAAAGGCATGGCAGCTGGAGGTGGACACAGGAAGTGTTCTCTCCTCTCTCTCAACAAGACAGGATCTTGAGGAAGGCTTTGCGGAACTCAATGTTGAAGGTGGTATAGATCACAGGGTTGAGGGCGCTGTTCATGTAGCCCAGCCATGTTGTGGCTCTATAAAGCACTGGAGACACGTGGCATGCTGGGCAGTGGGCATTGAGAACGTGGGTCAGAAAGAAGGGCAGCCAGCAGACAATGAAGGTCCCTAGGTTGCAAAAGAAAAGAAAAACTGGGTAACAAATTTGCTTCCTCCTTTGTTATGACATGAAGTGACTCATGCTTGTTTCCTTTATGCCAGTGACTATGCTAGAAGTTTTACATACCCATTTAATTTTTAAACCACCCCTGTGAAGTAGGTGTGATTAGCCACTTTTTTATTTTTTGATGAGAAAACATCAAAATGTCTTTGATTCATCTTAGGTCTTTGTTCCTGAATCAATTTTCTAGTTTGATCTTTAGGTAGTTTTTTACTAGTTTTTTCTACTTTTCAATTTATTTTTAAAAAATCTTTAAAAAAAGATTTTATTTCTCTATCTTCAGAGAGAGGAGAAGAGAGGGGGAAAGGGAGGGAGAGAAACATCAGTTGGTTACTTCTCACACGCCCCCAACCAGAGACCTGGCCTGCAATCCTGGCATGTGCCCTGATTGGGAATTGAACCGGTGACCTTTTGGTTCACAGGCCCACACTCAATCCACTGAACCACACCAGCCGGAGCTCTACTCCTCAATTTAGAATAAATATTTAATGTCTAGCCATCAAGACATAATCCTAGCAGCTGATAGGAAAGAAGACCCTCAAGGTGCAATCGACACAATGCTTGCTGCGGAGGAGAGAGCTTCCCGGGCGCTCCCAGAGCCCCTGCGGTGGGGGCGGCGAGGTCTGGTGGTGAGAATGAAGAAAATGAGTTGCTTTCACTAACTCTCCATGGTATCTGTGATTTTTATTATCGATTTTTATTTAATTAATATTTAATGTTGTATTTTTCTATTATCAAAAACTGCCTCTGATTTTATACATTTTGGCAAACTTGGTAGCTACGGAAAAGTGGAAAGAAAAAAAATAACCACCCACCACTCAAAGTCAATCACTTTTGACGTCTTAGTGAATTCATTTTCAGGGTTTTTTTCCTCTCTCTGTATTTAAAATAATGTAGATGTTATCATACCACATGACTGACTGTAGCTTCTTGCATTGCTATTTTTTTTTACTTAATATTCCAGAATAAGTAAGCATTTATTAAATATCTAATATGTGTCAGACACTTTTGCTTAATTGTTATCTTACTTATCACTTGATTTATCTATTATTATAAGTCCATGTGATAGGCAGCAAGCACAATGGATAAACACAGTTCAATTAGGTGACATGTTGAGTTTCATATTTCATAAATTTCAATCTAGGCCTTGTGATTTCTACCAGGTAATATTTGTACACAAACCCTTTTCAGTTGTGTTATAAACATTTATAAATATCACAGCCATTGGCTTTCCAATTTCTGTCAAATGTGGTTACCTTAACCTGCCAGCTGTGCCGAACTCAACCCAGCCCAACTCAACCTAACCTAACTCAGCTTACCCTGATCCAAACTCACCAAGCACAATGGCCAGCATCTGAGTTGCCTTCTTCTCCCGAAGCGGTACTGCCCGAGGTTGCAAGGGCCCCAGCTTCAGGGATGTCGACAGCCTGCCGTTACTGAGTTTTCGAACCTCCAGGCTGAGCTTGGGTGCCATGGTGGGGCTGAGGGAGTTCCGAGCACTCTCCTCCTTTTTCAACTCTCCTTCCCCTTCTTGGAAGCCTGGCGGCCCGAAGGCAGTATCTTGGCAGATGCTATAGTACCGCCTCAGCTCCATATGCGCGCGGCCAGGGGAGAGGGGCTGCAGGTGTGACAACAGAGGGTCCTGACATTTCTGGGGATACTGTTTATCTTCTGAATGTTCCTGAAAGGAAAAAAAGAAAGCAACGAAGGAAGGGGAATCCAATATTGTGTAAAACTGCAGAGGGTGTAACTGAGTGGTGGGACCTTGGAAAGTTGAGGTAAGTAAAATCTGCTTCTGACTCCACTAAAAAGTACCTACCACATACAAGTATACAACATTGGAGAATCACAATAAACACTTGGGGAGGATAGTACAAGATTATAGCCTGGCCTTTTAAAGTTTGAATGGCTTAGATATACGGAGGAACATGTTAAGTGACACCACTGGGTTGTAAGCAACAAAATCTGGACTGTGGTAAACCCTTTAAGAGGAACTGTTCCGTTTCTTCACCAAATAAATTGCAGTGACAGCAACAACAATAACAGCAGTTGCAAAATTTTGATTAAAAAAAACTGTAAAAAATTGATGAGACTATTGAGTAAATTTGTACACTGGAAATATAGAGAGGGGGCAAAAACCCCCTGGAATTATCTTCTGGAGGGTGGGCCCCTTGTAGTACAAGTTCTCCCTGGCTAGGTGGGTGTTCCAGGAGCCCATCTGTATCATGTACCAGCTGGCCTTGTTGTGAGAGGCTGCATTTGGCTTCAGTGAAGTTTTAAAAAAAACTCTCAGTGTGTTTGCCCATTTCATGATGGGTGACTTACGAGCGCACCTGCCCACACCGCGCTGGGTGTTCATCAGTTTTTGACCAGAAACAGCATGACCCCCGTGTCCCACCCTCCCCATTTACCCAGTTTCGTCCTGAGCAACTTTTTCTTTTCCCAGATGAAAAAAGTCCTCAAAGGGAAATGTTCTGCTGTTGTGGAAGAGGTGAAACAAAAACGGCAGAAGCACTAAAAGGAATCAAAATCAACGCGTTCAAAAACTGTTTTGAGCAGTGGAAAAAATGTCTCCATAGGTGTATTATATCACATGGAGAGTACTTTGAAGATGACTGAAGTTTAAACATGTAAGAATAAATACACAATTTTTTATAAATAAATTCCGTTTTTTGGATCCCTCCATATATCCTCACCCAAGGATATGTTTATTGATTTTAGAGAAAGGGGAAGGGAAGAACAGAGAGAGACAGAGATAGAGACAGAGAGAGAGAAACACTGATGTGAAAGAGAAACATCAATTGGTTGCCTCCTATATGCACTCTCACCAGGGATCAAACCTACCACCCAGGTATTAAGGGGTCGAACCCTCAACCCTTTGGTGTATGAGATGACGCTCAACCAACTGAGCCACTGGGCCAGGGCTGTGCATTGAATGATAATATTAGGGAATTAGGGATATTATTAATTCACTTAGTTTGATGTGGTATTGTGATTATGTGTTTTATGAAAGAGTTCCTATTCTTTATGAACTTATAGAAATATGTTTGGTTGAATGCTGTGATGTTTGGGATTTGCTTCATAACAATCCAGTGGGTGCATGTGAATGCCGGTGGGAGTGCAGATGAAAGAAGATTGGTCACGAGTTGATAATTATTGAAGCTGGCTGATGGCTAATGAAGGATTTGTTATGTTTGTCTTTCTACTTTTTTATTTTTGAACAATAAAAGGTTGAGAAATAAAGGAAAACCCAGGATATTTATCTCAGCTTTTCTACTAAGTAGATGCATTAATCTACTTATTAATTAAATGTCTCTAAGCCTCATTTGTAAAACAGAAAAGAAATTGGGAAAAATGGCTTTGGGATCAGTAGACATTGCGTTTGGGAGTAGAAAACTGAAGGTATGTGGAAATTTCTGGTATTTGGGGGGGATATATGTGTGCTCAACATCTGAACTTCTCTCCCTGTTTGACGAATCAGACACTGTTCATCTCGAGCAGCCGGCAGAAGCCCTCAACTCCTGTAACTGAAGACCAGCCAGGTGGTCACTCTCCCCGCCCCCCCACCCAGCAGCCAGGACTCTGGAACAGGAGCCACGCCCCGCCTTTTGGAGATTCCCGCCTAGGACCTCGAATGGGGCTCGCAAAGCAGGGAGACTTCGGGATTCATCCAGCAGTGGTGGCGGTCAGTGTTCAGTCTTTGACCAGACTCTTCCTCAGGCATGAACAGTATCTTCTAAAACTGTTCTTCAGCTTTTGCGTGAGTCTGAGTTACTCGATATCCTTCTAGTGAATTCCTTTTACTACATGAGTTAGTCAGTGTCAGCATCCAAGAACCCCACTATCTCTCCTTAGTTCGAGGAATCACCATCCTCCAGACACACAGTGCTAGTTCACTGGACACATTCGGCAATGCTGTTGAATGAATCAATGCAAGGGACCTTCAAGATAATATAAAATTTTAAAATTGTGCTCACAGAAGTATCCATAAAGATTCTAGTATAACACATTGTTAAAAATTTTGGATTTCAATTCGGCGGAGTTTTCTACTTACTAATATAAGCATATTATGTTTTTATCTGAATGAGCATGATTATGTTTATGGCTGTGCTGGTATCTCATGATCTTCTAATAGTGACAATATTTAACTTGTAATGCATTATTTCTGAGTCTAGGGGACTGGGGACAAATTCTGGAGAATGTTTACACAATCTCGGATTTGAGAACCCTGATCTAGTATACCCTGTCTCCATTCACAGTATGTGGAAATTTGGTCTTATGGAAGGAAAGCGATTCTTTTAAGATTTTATATTGGTGAGTGTCTTTTTCAGCTCTGTGAACCCTAATCACTGCCTCCAAGGTTGGCATGAGGAAACCCTGGGCCCCTCCGGGTCTGGCGGGCAGAGCCCTCTACTCCCAGGCGGCAGGACAGAAGCCTTTCTCTACTTGCCTGGCGATGCAGACTCTTAGTTCTCTAATATGTCCTTAGCAGTGTCAGCAACCCAGGTACCTGTGCATGCTGATCTCTCTCTTGTCATAACCTCGAAGACATGTAATATTTGGGTGCTCAATTGTCCTCACTGCACATTTCACAACCAACCAACCAACCAGGTGGATACTCTAATATCCACTTTTTCTCCTTTCGGCCTTGGAGACTCCTGCAACCTTAAATCTGCTAAAGGCAACTTTAAACCATATATATGTGTATATGTATACATACATATGTATTTTATAAATCATTTACAGCAAGAGTCTCTGCTACACCAGGCTTGTGTAAAAAGTGATTAATTAACTATACAAAAATTGGACAAGGCTCAGACCTTCCTCATGGGTGTTTGAAGCTTTATTCCTAATATTTAATTGGCCATGGAGCTCAGGGAGAGGAATACTGGTCTTATATTTAACACTTTCAGGCTCCGTTTTATACTCAGCTTGCTTAGGAAGGTAGGGCTGGCTTGAGTTGGGAGGACCAGAGTCAGGGCGACCATGAAATTATCTTGCTTGTCCCCATACTAAATGGCAAAGAGGGCACTTCAAAGTCTCACGTTAGCCTCCCTTTCCCCGATTTTCTTGGCTCTGCTCATGTATGCTTCATTGATCCCCACTCCTGCTGATGTAAGCGGCTCTGGATGGCATCCTCACACCAAATGCAAGAGTTTTGGGCTTCAGTCATTGGGATCTCGTGCAATAATCATATGCTTTCTGAATATCACTTGGTGATTCTTATTCTGAAGCTCAAATCAGGCAGAATCTCATATCTGTTCTGTTATAGATTCCAGTGTGGGATTAGGGCTAGATTCCATTTGGGGATGGAGGTAGAATCAAGTCAAGCCAGCATCTTTGAGAAAAGGTCCCTTATTCTTTTCCTACGGTTAAAGACATGGTTTACTTACCATTTTCCCCGTGGCATCTGATGGAAATCTGGCCCTTAGGGAAAATTGTCGAATGGGGTGCAGCCGAAGACAGGAAGACTAGGGTAGGTTGAAGGAGAAATAATTGTGGGTTAAGCTCTACACAGCTGAGCCATATAGATGACAATGCTTTAAACACAATATGCGTGCACCTTCCCCCTCTAGTTCTGACTCCTATATTCTCGTTCGACCCAAGCCTTGGAACCTTGGCTTTGAGCGTTTGACCCTCACTCAGACTGATCTGGACATGCAAATGCCTTCGAGATCAAATCCAGTTCTTACTTTGTCTCCAAACCTCTTTCCTGAGCACATGGAACTCTCTCTTCTCACAACCTCAGAGGCATTTAATATTCGGGTGCTCAGTTATCTTCACCTCATTTTTGGCAAACATCCCATTCAGTTTTGGGTTGTTCAATAACTTGGGGTAGAGGTGGGCTTTATTTGCTTGTTTAGAGTCCAAGCTCCATGAAGGCAGAGGCTGTATAATGTTCTCTGGAAGATTGCAAGTGATTGGTATCCATCCATTCGTGCTTCAAGTACTATGACATTGGGCACTGAGGTAAGCAGAATTTAAAGCCCCCCCAAACTGGAAGGTCAGTGCCGAGGCAATAACCCTCCTCAGAGCCTAAAAAGACCCCAAAATGCGTCACCAGCATCCCGCTCTAACACCCCATCGATGCCTTGTCACAGGGACAGATCTGTAAGGAAAAGAGATTCTAATGGACTCCAGAGATTCTTGGAATAATGATCTGGCCAAAAAGTCAATCTTGGGAATGTACCAGCAGTGCATGGTACAACTGTCACCTAAAACTTTAAACCCTGTGTGTGACATCTGAACTTCTGGCCGTTTGGGGGCAATGAAAGACTTTGAAGGGAAGCAGGAGAAGGCTGGAAACTACCTTATGATGTTGCCAGGTAAGATGTGCTCTAGGGAAAGACTATCAATGCACTTCCTGGTTGGGTTTCCTACCACTAAAGCAGAGCCAATACCAGCAGATTAGAAGGCAGGGGTCATATGTGTGTCTCCGAAGTGGCAATTTAGACAAAAGCGTGCTCCGCTGTACATAAAACTGGGAGGCCATGGGGTGGGGTGTGGTCTTCCCTCTGCCCCTCCCGCGAGCTCACTTGCTGGGGAAAGCTGGGCCTGACACTGATGCACTGACTGTTCTGTCGCGTGAGAATCCGTTTCCGTCTCCTCTGTCTCAGCACCACATAGATCCTGGCGTAGACGAGGACAGTCACTCCAAAGGGCAGGTAGAAGGACACCACTGAAGAGTAGATGACAAAATCAGGGTTGGAGATGGAGCAGACACTGGGATCCCCTGTGAATGAGAGAAAAGGAGAAAGCAAAGCAGTTTGCCAAATAGAAGCCTCAGTGGGGAGCACAAAATATGACCCCAAACCGTCAAATCCACATGGAGCTCTGAGAAGCAGGGATTCCCGGTCCCACCTACACCCTCATCATGTCCCAGTTCACAGGCTGCCTCATCCAGGGAGGCTGGCTTGAGTTTCTCATTCCGAAACATCTTTTTCTTCCTTTGTGCCCCACAGCCCTTTACTTTCGCCTCTTTCACGTAGTCGGCTCACAGGTCCCGACTGTTAAGTTGTCGAGGAGGGGAGCGGTCTCAGACACCTGCATCGTCAGCTCACTGAGGGTCGGCGCTCCCACTCCTCTGTGTTGCTCAGAGTCATGCACAGGAAAATTCACCGATGATTACATGCCAGACACTGCTCTGCCCTGGGCTCTGAAGATGAATGACACTATGTCTGCCCTTGAAGGAGCTCCCAGTCTAGACAGATGGACGACCCCTTCCATACGCGTGCCACAGGGGAATGCAGGCTGGGAGGCTGGGGCGAGTGTCACTGAGCAGCAGGCCAGAGGCTCACGGGAGGGACGCAGCCCCCCAGGAAGGATCGGTGAGTGCCCTGAATGGAAGAAGCCTTCTTTGCTGAGAATGCCAGGTGTCCATTTTGAGTCTGTGCTATGGGGCAGGTAGTGGGTGAATATGAGACAGGCATTTGATTTTTCAAGGAATTTCAGTGATAGTCAGAGGCGAGATGGGAAGAGGGCCAGTAAGGATATTGTCATTGTGGGCAACATGAATTGAGGAGGGGCCTTACCCCTGTTCTATGCCCTGGAGTGCCCCTGCCAACCCTTCTTAGGAAGGTCTTATAGCTTTGTCTTTGCAGATGTTGAGATTCCTCCAGTGCTCGGAGGGTGGGGGGCTGGAATCTGTCCCCCTTGTAAGAGAAGTGGGAAGCAAACTAATGTCTTCTAGGTGATTCGCCAAGGGCTTTACACGCATCACCTTACCTAAACGTCATGGCAACATTATGGGACACAGGTGCCATTACTGACTCTATTCTTCAATGAGCAGAGGAAGGCTCAGAGAAGTTTAATAAGTGGCCCAACATCAAACAACCTGACCCCCAAAGCAGTGTTTTTTTTCTGAGATTTTGACTTTCTACCTTCTCTACCAGGGGGACACAGCACATTTGCACTTCGTTCAGCACTGTCAGCAACAGCTGTTGGTATAGCTGGCCGATCTTCAAGAAGAGTTAGGGATTTTCCAACCCAAAGCCTGGTGTGAGCTGGTGGGGAGAGGGCAGCAGCCACATGGGCCCCTCGTTCTGCTTCTTGGTCTTCTGAGGTAGTAGAGGCCAGGCAGCCTGAGAAATGAGCCCCAGAGATGCCATTTATTACCTATGTGACCTTGGACAGATTATTTAACTATGCCAAGCCTCAGTTTCATTACCTATAAAAGAAGGATAAAAATGTTGTGTCCTATAGTAGAAATGAGAATAAATGGCAGCTATATTATTATTTACTCTTTACTGTTATTATTTAATTTTTACCTCTTCTGAGCCTTTTAAACTTAAAAGGGATGGAATCAATTGGAATGGAAATTTGGAGAGAGACTTACGAGGGAACAATACTTGTGGGGGAAGCAAGGGAGCAACAGCTCAGAATTAAAACAAAAAGAAGAGTGTGCTCAGTGCTCAATGAGGCATTTTAATGGCAGCACTGCCCCCAGAACCCTTATGAGCTACTCCCAGATTCTCTGATTCTCTTGGAGGGGGGATATAATTCAGATCAAAGTAATATTCTTCTACCAAAGCCAGTGTCAACATCCTTTAGGAAATGGTTCATAAAACTTTGAATGGTGGCCACCAAATTGGCATCTTCTGGTCTGTGAGGGGGACAGGGTTAGAGGTGGAAATGGCAGGTGGTGGTCTTGCTGAACCATTAGGAAGCCTTGGTGGTGATCAGCCCTTCCCCGGAAATCAGCTCCCCTGTCATCAGCATCTGACCGTGATTTAAATGCCTCCTGTAATGAGAGACAGCTCAGCACACTTTGCTAGTGAGAAGTGGGCCACAGGGGTGGCATAACTATGTCCCCACTCTTTGTCTTGTTGCCAACCTCGCTGTGCCAGATTTGTCCCTCTAGATATACCTTATACCCTTCCACCCTCCTCTGGGTTCCGGGAGGCTGACCTCTACACTCTATATGTTAACTACTACTTAAAATAGACACACAAATATGCAAACATCCGTATGTGTGCTGTGTGCGTGCCTGTGTGTGTGTGCCTGTGTGTGTGTACTCGTTTCGAGCATCGTCTTTGAGGAATATTAGTGTTTGCTTCTAGGGACAGGGATGGAGGAGTTAGCAGTCTAGGGAAGAAGGGAGAGCTACATTACACCTTATGTTTTATCACGTGAGAATATGTATGTTTCCAGTAAGAATGTTGAAAGCATATGCGTGAGAAGCAGAGAGTGAAGAGAGAGGACATAGTGATTTCAAGATCGCTGATCAATGAAGGCCCTCATACATAATCACTGAGCCTACATTGTCATCCTGCCCTTCCTCCCCTATTTAAGGAACTGCTTCTGCCCTTAGACCAAGTTTTGCAGCTTCTTCCAGAACCCTGTGAGAACTGTCAGCAGGCAGAGTGACATAGGAGGCAAGTGGTCAGTGAGTGGGGCCCTGCTCCAGTCCCCCCAGGTCTGAGCTGGGTATATGTCCTGTTTGCAGGGCAGAGTGAAGCCCCACACACCAGCAATTCTGGAAGCTTCTTTCTGCTGAGTCCCAAAGAAGCAAGGACAGTGAGGTCCCCACAGGAGCTGAGGCTCCTCCAGGAGATGAGGTACCTCATCTTAATTATTTCACTGAAACAGTACTGTGCCGTCAGCACAATAGTTATTGAATGGATACATGGATGATGGACAAATGAGCATTACATAAACACATAAACAGTCACTGACTGGAGGATACTGGGGAAGGCCAGGGGGTTACTCTTCATTCTTGGAGACTGAGGTGTTTATTCCAACTAATCTCCACATTTGCAGAGGAAACGATGATGGCGAGGACTCATCCATTTACTCATTCAACACAATTTTGTGGAGCACCTACTATGTTCAAGGCATTGTGCGGGGTGATAAATACACTTAATGGTTCTGCTAAGGAGTCTAAGAGGCTTCTGCGGGCTAGCCTGGCTACTCCCGCAGAGATGTGAACAGCAAGGCCAGAAGCAGGTTCACCAGAGAGATAATGAACTTCAAGCTCATCGAAGGTTTTTGTCCTTGTTTGCAAAGACAGGAGATCCTGATGAATCTGATTTTAGGATGATCCTACTATTCTTTTAATTTTGTACTTCTAAAGCAATCCCTCCTATCCTCCCACCCCCCCAGACCAGTGTTCTGAAAGCCAGGTGAGGTGTTCTATTGCTAAAATCACATAAATAGCACTCCTCCATTTCTTAGTTTCAGAGGAAAATTAAGCCAGCTGATAGGATTTTCTTAGCTTTAGGTTTTCCTCCCTTGAAGATTTCTTATATCTGGTCACTAGCTATTGCTTATTCACTCTAGATTTTTTGTATAACACAATAGCTATCTGATTTGGCAAAAATTTAAATACTAGTTATTTTTCTTATCTGTGAAATGAAAGGAGTGAGCTGATCCTCAGGGATCTTTAGGGTTTCCTCCAGCACCAACACTCCGTGTCCTGCCCCTGCCGTCGGGGCTGTTGACAGTGTGGAGTTTGGCTGGAACTTGGGGCCTCAGCTGGGAGCTGGGGCAACACTGGTCAGCCAGGCCCTTCAGCCTTGGAGCTCCCTGTGACCCTAGACCTTGCCTTAGGTGTGCACCCAGAAATACATGTTGACCTTTCCCCAGTCAACAAGCGCAACTCCAAGTTGAAAGAAACTGAAGTTCAACACTTTGCTACCTTCTGTTCTCTGACAACTCACAGTCCCATGTGGCAGCCCTTTCATAAAAAAGAACTCTGTCAGAACGTTCTTTTGTGTCGCACGTCTAAGTAAAAGTTTATTTACTTCCAATATCAGGTGTTATTGGCAGAATCCTGCCCTTTTCTCCTCTGCTTTTCGCAGAAAGATACGAAAAAGGTCTAAGAGAAGTCATTTATATTGGGCTTTTGAATGAACTTGGGAATTTCCCTACAGAAGGAAGAGGCGCTGAGGAATCCACATCTATCAAGATAGCGACCCTGTACAGTGAAGGTCAGGCTGACAGGGGAGGAAGGACACGGGCCTCCCTGCCTTGAGTTCTGCTCCCTAATCCCTGAACTGACTTCTTGGACGAGACCGCTGGTCTCCTCTGTGACCACCAGCAGAACTATACTGCTTAGGCTGTCCTTGGAGGGGGTGCGTAGTTAAATTTTGAGGCACAGAAACCTTTCCTAATACATAACAAAAACAATAACATTAGCTCGTGTCTCCCAGGCTTTTCGGATACACCCGACACTTTGACATCATGTGTGAACGAGTGGAGGGCTCAGTCATATTGGTAAACTTCAAGGTGAGATTGCAGGAGAAGCGCGATGAGCATGCTAAGTCCTGGGCCTTCTTTGCCTTCTCTATTCTGTACTTGAAAATCCTTTTGGAAATATTTCTCTGAGTTTTGTTTCTGGAACAATAATGATCTCACTGGTGGCAACAGCACTGCAATTAGCTCATCATTCTTCTTCACTTCAGATGTTGACATTAACTGGGAACTCTAATGTCAGATTTCAAGACTGTTTTAACTCTTACCAGGGTGTGTGTGTGTGTGTGTGTGCGTGCAAGCGCGTGACTGAGTAAGACCCTGCTGCCAGCCTCCAGGAATAAGAAAGAGGAACCACCCAGTTCTGCAAATGCTGGTGGGCTTCACCGCTGGCCGGGGGTGAAGCGATGCCTCGGTCTAGCAGTGGCAGTGAGTGCTCCATGCTACAAACACCAACTTACGCATTTTTGTATAGAAAGAAGGATGTAGAAGGTGGCTTAGGCATCAGGTTCACCCAAAAAGCATTCTTAACACTCATCAAACTGGTATTTTAGTTCCAGTCAGTCTCTAGGCATGTTGGGGAATGCTTCTTTGGGGGGCGTGTGTGCACATAACTACTTGTGTGTATAAATGTCATTTAGTGAAAATAACGAAGTAACTCATGGTAAAGAGTAATGCAAAGACAACAATAACATCCTATTTTAGGAACACCAGGCAAGTATTTGTGGGATAACTTGGCTACTTAGCCTTTAATGTGGCAGATCAACAAACCTGACCTTGAACAGGTGGTATGTACTGACATGTCTGTGTATGTTATCCCAATTTAATCCTCATTTAATTGTAAAGGCCTATGAAGGAGGTAGAGTGGAATTATATTATACGTGGGGTTAGATTCTAAAGTTAATGAATGAGTACAGTTATAAAAATTATAGAGTTGAAATTTCCCTTGAAAAATCCTCTGAATCACATATAAAGATATCCGTGATTTGGTTACAGCCCTGAACAGTAATAAGCTAAGACGAATGATACATACAGCAATATGTCGTACATTATAAAGAGTTCAAAGCACAACATGGAATTTTAGAGATGGAGTTGCAGCGCTTATTTGCAGGAAGTCATATATAAAAACAAACATAAAAACTTTCTGACTGAATATATAGACTGAGTCTATGTATTTGAATCTGCTCAAGTTTATGCTCCATTCTGTTATTGATCAGTAAGGAAACCAGTCAAAAAAGTTAAGTAACTTGTTCAAGGAGGCACAGCTCATAAACAGTGAAATTGGAGCTTCAATCCAGGTTCTTCTGCCTGTCTTCCTGAATGTGCTCTGACCTCTAAACTGTTGTCCAGCAAATGACTCTTCAAAGACTATTTGTAGGTTAGAATCTGCCTGTATTTATATGTAATGCATTACATATAATATCTGTACACATATAAACACACAGCTAGCTATGTGACTTGTACATATACTAGAAATTCATGAATCTGCAACATAGTAGAAATTGAATGAATCAATTCAAGTGGACAAAATAAGAAATCTAAATTAGCGGTAGAGCAAGAGTTGATCAGTTCTCTCAGCAGACTCAGTATTTATCTCCGAAACCTGTAACTTTTCTGTATGTGATAATAGTTTTCACCCAACATACAAAATTCCTGGGGCTAAAAGATGGACATGGAACTGACACAGAAGGCATTGATCCACAGAGGTGTAAATTTGGATTGGTGTTTTATGTCAAACATCTCGATATACACATTGTTCATCTATCCATCCATCTGTCCATTCAATAAGAAGATGTACCATATGGCAACCAGCACAGGCAAAATTTTTGTATATTAAAATATAAGAAATGCACCCATCAATAGTTTAGGAATCTCTACTAGTTCCCAAATGCTAGAAATGATTCTTATTGAGCAAAAGTTCCAAATGTATGTCCTACTCCAGGGCTTTTATGATACATTATTTTGCATTGGAAGTCAATTATGAAGAATCATCTTTTCATTAGCAAACCTCACCTGAATTATTATCTGATTTAAGTTTTTAACTGCTACATTTCTTCAAATGAATACAATGACATTTCTTTCAAAATAAGAATAAGCCAGATTTTTCATTTATTTGGGCAGAACTTTATCCTGTGCCAATAATTGATGAAGTTTGCTTTGTCAAACTTTCAAGGTCAAAGCTTTGCAGTCTATAGCATCTTTATCGGATTACAAAGTGCATTGACCAGGGGTCAGAAGTTTCAGGGCTGAGCACCACTTGCAGCCACTCACGTGTGCTGGGTCACATGGGTTTTGGGAGTGGGGCCGTCATTGTTACCTGTGGTGTTAAAGCCAAAGAGGAGAGGGCAAGACACAGCAAAGGCCAACACCCAGACGGCTGTGATCATGAGGGCTACCCGCCGGCAGGAGCTCTGTCCCGTGCCATGTTGGTAGTGAACTGGCATGACCACTGCAGTGTACCTGTGAAAGGACGGGGAGAGAGAATAGACACAGTGAGAAAGGACAGTGGAGACAAGTTGAAGGAGGTTCTAGAGAAACAATCAGGTTGATAAATGTGGCAAGAGAAAAAATTTTGATAGAGAAAGAGAAAAGGTGAAAATAGTAGAAAGGTTGAGATAAGATAGATGAAGAACTCATTGGGAGGGGTGATCAGAGAAAGGGAGAGAGAATAAAAAAGTTAGCACAGGAGCACTGGGTTGCTGGAGAGCTTCTTGCCTGGTCTTGACTGACGGCCAGCAGGTACATGCACTGTATTCTCCACCCTGAACCCTGAAGACTCTGGGTGTGGGTGTGTGCCTTTCCTTTCTCCCATAGTTCTTCAGATCATGATAAAATTGTGTCCACGTAGGTGTTTACACCTGCTTTTATTCTAATATAAATTCTAACTCTCATAGTGACAACAATTCCAAATAACAGATAATGGAAATAGAGATAAATAATATCCAATGAAGTAAAATTCAATTTTCATGCTGACTTAGTCTGTTTGGGCTGCTATATCACAAATACCATAGTCTGGGTGACTTAAACGACAAACATTTATTTTTTACAGTTCAGAAGGCTGGGAAGTCCAAGATTAAGGCACTGGCGGATTCAGTGACTGGTGAAGACCCACTTCCTGGTTCATGACCAGTCGTCTTCTCTCTGTGTCCTCACATGATGGAAGGGGTGAGGGAGCTCAGTGAGGTCTCTTTTATAAGAGCACTAATATCATTCATGAGGTCTGTACCCTCATCACCTAATCACCACTCAAAGATCCCACCTCCTAATATTATCACTTTGGGGGTACTAGTATTTCAAAGTATGAATTTGGGGGGACACAAACTTTCAGTCTACAGCACATGCTTTCACGTGGTCAAAGCATAGTTCCTTATTCTTGTTGGACGTTGTCGTATTTTTTTAAAATTTACTTTTAGAGAGCCAGTAAGGGAGGGAGAAAGAGAGGGAGAAAAACATCAACCGGTTGCCTCTCACACACCCCCAACTGGGGGCCTGGCCTATAACCCAGGCACGTGCCCTGACTGGAAATTAAACCAGCGACCTTTCAGTTTGCAGGTGGGCACTCAATCCACTGAGCCACACCAGCCAGGAGACATTGTATTTTCTATGGCAACTGCTCACACACACTTCTTGTTGGACTTACTAGCTAAACATTTGCTTCATAGTCATTTCAAACTCAAGCTATCTGAAGTATATTTGCCTATCTCCCCACATTCCTTATTCTGGTTACACCTCCTGCCACTCCCCAGGCCTTTTGACTCTCCCTTAGCCTTTCCACATAATTTTCTCAGTCATTCACTTAACTTTTCATTCAATGTTTATTGAGTACCTACTATATTCTGGAAATATAGAGATGTGCAAATGGGACATTGTTCCTGCCCTTATGGAACTTGGAATTGCACCCAAAAATGTTAATATGAAATGAAAAATATCATGAATGAAATAAGCTGTGTGACATGTTTGAGGATAATGGAGGCTGTCAAGAAGGGGTAAACCAACGCAGGCTGGGCAGGAAAAGGAGAGGGGTAAGAGGGACCCAACCATGAGAAAAGTTAGGAGAAGAACATTTTAGACGGAAGGACAACAGATCCTGCAAATTCACCCATTATGATGTCACTGTGGAATCGCCTCCTTTTGAATGTAGACTAAACATGTGAATCTGGTTTAATGTTGTTCCTGCGATTAGATTACTAATCAAGAGACTGAAGTAATCAAAAGGGAGATTATCCTCAGTGGGCCTGACCTGATCAGGTAATTCCTTAAGAAGGACCGGGCCCTTAATTCAGAGAGATTAAAAAAGCAGGAGAATTTATCCTGCTGACTGTGAAGGAGCAAACCATCGTGTTTTGGAAAAGTCATTTGGCAAGGAAGGGCAAGAGGCCTGCAGGAGCTGAGAACAGCTCTTGATTGACAACCACCAAGAATACTACGCACAGACTTCTGACCTACAGAAATTGTTAGATTAAAATATAGCTATAGTTTAAGCTATTACATTTGTGATAATTTGTTCCATAGCAACAGAGGAGACTGCTGTCTTGTTCAATCTGCTGTCCCTTCTCCTTCCCTGGGTAACTCCTTCTTGACCTCCCTTAATCCCAGATCAGCTCGCAAGCAACTTTCCCAGTCATCTTCATCTTAGAGAGACCTCTAACTCTGAACACATAAACCTCCTATGCCAATCATGTTGCTCTTCTCCCTGCAGTTGTCCTGCATTATTATTGAACTTGCCTCATGGATGGAGATAGTCCCCATATGATTTTAGTTACTTGATGGCTCAAATCATCTTATAGACTCAGTATTCCCCATAGGTCCTTGCACAAAGCAAATAGTAAGAAGCTATTAATTGACTGATTGTCTCATGGATCCTGAAAACCTCCTTCCCTATAAGAGAACAATTCTTATCTTAGCCAGGCCCAAGGGATCAAATGTATATCACTGGATCTATGTATGCTCATTTTTCCTTTGTTTTCTCAGCGTGCAGGGAAACCGGAGACCAGATTCAGACAGGAGATGCACAGAAGGGTTAAGCAGGAGCCTTCTTAACACCTTTGTGCACCTCAAGGCTTGGGGCTGAGGAAGGGAAGGACAGACCCCAGGCTGGAGGGACTGGGACAGTGCTCCCTGCTGCTCCTCCTGTGTGTGCCAGCCCTGCCTGGATCACCTGCTTCTTGTGCATCTAGCATTAGAGTTCATGTGTTAGAATTTGTAATCCCCAGAAGCAGCTTGAGAATCAGCTCTGAGGGCTGAGATGGAGGCAGATTCTGCAGAACTTACCTTGGCACCATAATATGTGACAGACTTCTTTCTTAAGAAGGAGTAATAGAGGCCCTTAACTAATAAGGTGAAATTAAGATCCCATCACTAAGCCTACAGGAGGCCTATGACAACCCTGTTCCTTCTTCTGATGTACATACATTGCAAATCTTCTCTTGAATTCCTAATTTGGTGATGAAGGAATAGAACAAGTAGCACCTGCAGTTCTTACAGGCTTTTTATTTATTTAAAATGTATTTTATTGATTATGCTATTACAGTTGTCTCAATTTTTCTACCTTTGCCACCCTTCCGCCTGGTACTCTCTTCCCTCCAGCAATCTACTCCCTTAGTTCATGTCCATGGGTCATGCATCTCAGTTCTCTGGCTACTCCATTTCCTATACTGTTATTAACATCCTCCTGTCTATTTTGTACCTACCAATTATGCTTCTAATTCCCTGCACCTTTTCCCCCATTCTTCCCATTCCCCATCCCAGCTGATAACCCTCCAAACGATCTCCATATTTATGATTCTGTTCCTACTCTGGTTGTTTGTTTAGTTTGTTTCTTTAGAGTCAGTTCTTGAGAGTTGTGAATTTGTTGCCATTTTATTTTATCTTCATTTTAAAAGACTTATTTATTTATTTTTTTAGAGAGAGGGGAAGGGAAGGAGAAAGAAAGAGAGAGAAACATCAATGTGCAGTTGCCTCTCATGCACCTCCTACTGGGGACCTGGCCCACAACCCAGGCATGTGCCCTGACTAGGAATTGAACTGGCAACCCTTTGGTTGGCAGGCCCACGCTCAATCCACTGAGCTACCAGCCAGGGCCATTTGTTGCCATTTCAATGTTCATAGTTTTGATCTTCTTCTTTTTCTTAAGTAAGTCCCTTTAACATTTCATGTAATAATGGCTTGGTGATGATAAACTCCTTTAGTTTTACCTTGTCTGGGAAGCACTTTCGCTGCCTTTCCATTCTAAGTGATAGTTTTGCTGGGTAGAATAATCTAGGTTGTATGTAGGTCACAGGTGGCAAATACAAGGCCCACAGGCCAAAAATCTGGCTCTCCACCTTGTTTATACCCAGTGGCAGTGCCAAGCTCCTTGCCCCTAGTTAAGGAGTAGTTACATTTACACAGTACTAAAATTACATTGGGCCCTTTGAAGGCAACTGTGAGGCTGATGTGGCCCCCGGTGAAAATGAGATTGACACCCCTGATGTAGATCCTTACTTTTCATCACTTTGAATATTTCTTGCCAGTCCCTTCTTGTCTGCAATGTTTCTTTTGGGAAAACAGCAGCTAGTTTTATGTGAACTCTTCTGTAGGTAATTCTCTGCTTTTCTCTTGCTGTTTTTAAGATTCTCTCCTTCTTTTACCTTTGGCATTTTAATTATGATGTATCTTGGTATGGACCTCTACGGGTCCAACTTGTTTGGGACTCTGTGCTTCCTGGACTTGTATGTCTATTTCCTTTGCCAAGTTAGGAAAGTTGTCTTTCATTATATTTTTAAATAAATTTTCAATTTCTTGCTCTTCCTCTTCTCCTTCTGGCATCCCTATAACTAGGATATTGGTATGTTTAAATTTGTCCCAGAGGTTCCTAAGCCTATCCTTGTTTTTTGAATTATTTTTCCTTCCTGCTATTCTGATTGAGTGCTTTTTTCTTCCTCGTGTTCCAAATTGTTGATTTGATTCTCAGCTTCATCCTCTTCACCATTTGTTCTCTGTAGATTTTTCTTTATTTCACTTAGTGTAATCTTCATGTCTTCCTTTATGTTTTTGCTATACTCAGTGAGTTTTCTGGGATCCCGATCACCAGTCTTTTGATCTCTACATCTGATAAGTTGACTATCTCCATTTCATTTATTTCTTTTTCTGGGGTTTTGTTCTGTTCTTTCATTTGGGCTGTATTTCTTTTCTTTCTTTTTTTTTTTTTAAGATTTTATTTTTTATTTTTAGAGAGAAGGGAAGAGAGGGAGACAGAGAGGGACAGAAACGGCAATGTATGGTTGCCTCTCACATGGCCCTCACTGGGGACCTGGCCCGCAACCCAGGCATGTGCCCTGACCGGGAACCAAACCGGGACCCTCTGGTTCCCAGCACGCACTCAATTCACTGAGCCACGCCAGCCAGGGTGGGCTGTATTTCTTCTGTCTCCTCAATTCAATACCCTCCCTGTGTTTGTTTCTGTGTATTAGGTAGAGCTTCTTTGACTCTCAGTCTTAGAAAAGGCACCTGTAAATTGTGTGGGGTGGAGCCTTAGGTAATCACCAAGGCAGAGCAACCCACTTCACCACTTCGTGGCTCTGTGTGGAGGGAGGGCCGGGAGTGGGGACAATGCCACTGCCTGGCTTCTGGAGGTTTTCCTGGCACTTGTCCCATTTCTAGTCACTTTCCTCACTTCCCGAATGCCACCGGTGCCCTTTCAGCTGTTGCCCTGGTGCTGAATCCCAGATGGGGTGGGCTTGCATGAATCCTAAATCTGTTGTGGGCCTTTTAAGAGAAGTCTCTTGAGAATTCCACCACTCCAACCTCCATTGGATTTTACAGCCAGAAGTTATGGGGACTTATCTTCCTGGTGCTGGAACCCTGGGTTAGGCGGTCTGGTCTGGGTCTGGGATTGCTGGCTCACGAGGTGTCCCTCCTGATTTTTACCCACCACACATGAATGTGGGACCGCCATCTCACTTCACCTCTCTGAGCCTCTGCATCTCCATCCCTCCCACTCGTCTGGGTGAATGTGGCTTCTTTAAATCCTTGGTTGTTGGACTTCCATACAGCTCAATTTGCTGACAGTTCTGGTTGTTATTTGTTTTGAGTTAATAGTTGTAATTCTTTCTGTAGCTGCATGAGGAGGCAAAGCATGTCTACCTATGCCTCCACCTTAACCAGAAGAAGAGACTCTTCCAGGCCTTTTATTCTGCTCAGGACTTCAGAGTCGGCTGGGCATTGAGCTGTGGCTTCAAGTCAAATATGTCTACGTGGGTCTGGCTCTTAGCATTGATTGCTGAGGCACCTTGGAGAAAAGACTGTGCCTTGCGTCCTGCAGCTGTCATAGCCAAACAGCTGTCAGGGTTGGGAAGGACAGATAGGATACACCTCCTTGTGCTCACACTTGCAGCTGGGCTCAGGCCTTTCATGTACATAATGTCCTTTGATATAAAAGCCTGACCATCCCATTCATTCACAGTGTGCTGTTAAATGGCTAACAACGGGCTCTCTGGGTAAAGAAAGCTTCACTGTGTACCATTTGTTAATTTCCATGGTACAAATATTCCCACCATTTCCCATTTCAAGAAACAGCAACGGTTTAATAGCTGGACCAAGCAATTGTTAAAATTTTGCCAATTAGCTTCCACTAGCCATCACCAGCTGGCTTCAAGCACACCCCTGAGAGTTGCATGCTTTCCTAAATATGCTTTAATGTTCAGCAACCCCATGCAGGCTCCTGTTAATCTAATAAGCCAGCAAGTGTAGGGAACACTGGCTTCATTTTATAAAGCTGGAATCAGAGACACAGAGACGTTACATGATGAACCTGAGGTCCCACAACTGGTCGTGGCAGAGCTAGGGCTCCCGTCTTCGAGGCCAGCATCTATCCTGGGTGCTCCACTCCCTCTCAAGGGCAGGGGCAAGTCTCTGAGGCCTGGTGGAGACACGGGCTTCCTCAGGAACGGTGGCTCGAAGAGTGGCTCTTACCTTGAGAGCTCTGTGGATGTTTCCCCAATTAATTGGATTCTATTACTTGCCTGGGAGGATCTTTTAAAATGCATATTCTCAGGCCACATCCCTGGATATTTTGATTACATTTTCTGGAGTGAAACCCCAAAATGTGTATTTTTAACAAGTGAGTGAATCTTAGGATTAGACAAGTTTGAGAAAGTCTGCATTAAGGAAAATTTCTGTGTCAAAACTACTTGTTACCTTGGGTAAGAAGGGAGAGATGAGATTACATTTACCACTGTTACAGTACATTCTTGTTTCTAATTATTTTTTAAATACGATTAAGCATTTAGAATAAATGAGACCCTCAAACTTGCCTCCAGGGTTTTTTCCACAGGGACTGAGACATCGAGGCTGTTCCGGAATTAGCCATCGGAGGGCACCATAATGCAGCAAGAACTCCGCCAGCTCCGCCGGGGTGAGGAGTTCATTGCTCACCTGGGGGCTCTCTAGGCCCGGTGGGAGGCAGGGAGGCAAAGCTCAGCCCCCTGGCTCCTAGAGCACTGCAGGGACCCTGCATTCCCACCCAGGCAGGCTGCGCCACCTCTAATCTCCCAGATTAATCGCAGATGACCCACAACAGGCAAGGGCAGGGCTGGGCATGGATGCGAGCAGGAGGCAGGCCAGGGCTGCCCCCACCCGAGGCCGCCTCTGGATGCGTGGCCCGCGGCGCTCCCCGCAGGGTTCCAAGGTCTAGCTTCCCTGGGGGTTACAGCGGGTAGAGCGGCCCACGCAGCTCCCTCACCAGACCCTCTCCCCTGTGTTTGAGCTTCTAGCCCTCTGGACTCCTCCTAGCAGGGCCCGAACATGGACAGTGTGCAAGGTGGTTAAGTCCGTGGGCACCCGAAACAGATTGACTAAAGTCTAAGTTCCAGTTCTTCCATTAACTGTGTGGCTGTGGGCCTGAGATTTGGCTTCTCCAAGACTCATCTTCCTCATGTGTACAATGGGGATAATGATTCAGCTCTATAGGGCTTTTATGAATAGTGAATTCGAGTATCTCTGAGAAGGTTTTTATTTGTTTGCTTGTTTGTTCCGCACAATGTCTGCTACATAGCAAATATTTTAAAAAACAGTGCTGTTGTCATTATTATTGTGCGAGCCCAAGGGATCTGTGATTGTTCATATCAGTGAGTTTATGGGTGATTCCTTATTCCTGGTTACTAGAGGACATTTAGTGTATTTATCAAGCAGGTATATAATAGCACTTTCTACGTGCCAGGCAACTGTATGAAGTGCTTTATGGATATTACTCATTTAATCCTCGTAACAACCCTTTTGCTATCATGCTAAACAGATTAAAACAAAACAAAACAAAACCAGGCCCAGAGAGGTTAACTGACTTGACCAAGGAAGGTGGGACTGTCACTAAGCGGGGTGGGCAGAGAGGCCGGGCATTTCCACTCCAGGCAGTGTGCAGCGGGGAGAGAGGCACACCGACCCCTCGTCCTGCCCCTGCCAGCTGTGCGTCTGGGCGAGCTCACCTACACAGTCCAGCCTCGGCGTCTTTAGTTGGAAAATAGGGATAATACACCCACCTGCTGGGGTGTTGTGAGGGTTATCGATAATGAAAAGCTCTTAGTGCCTGGCATACAGTACACACCAAATAAATGGTACCTGTTTTCATTGTCGTTGCTTTTATCATCAGGCAAGCTAGGATGAGCACAGAGGTAGCTGGGGCGTTAAAGACACAGGAACTTTGCCTTGTTTACTCCGGGGCAAGAGCACCAGGGAGCTGGGCTGCCGCATGGCCAGAGGCCCTTCCGGGGACGCCCCTGCCCCACCTCCATCAGAGAAAGGTCCAGCCACTGGAACAAACTGGGGCACTCGGGTTCTAGTCCGAGACCTGTGCAAGAGGCCGCAGGACCTCGTGCAAGCATGTGACAGACAGGTCTGCACAAACGCGTTAAACTAGGTGCCTTTTTTTGAATCTCAGTTCTGTGACTGGGGTTTGTGGGCTTGTCATCCTACTGAAGGTCTCAAGATCACAGAATTCTACCTCCACCTAAAATAAAGCCTTGTCCCAGAGTGGGAGGTGTGTGGGGGGAACTGATGATGAATTCTCTTGAGGAAGCTAGCGGTGGGGGAGGTGAGAGGCTGGGCTGGGTGAGAGGGCCTGAGTTTAACTCCCTCCTGGGTTTAATGAGCCCCAGAGCTCTGTGAGGGCTGCTTTTCACCATCTTTTATTTCATCAGACAGGGGGCTCAATAAATCTTTAGTTCTATGGACTCCCCTCGTGGAATTGTTGAAGAAAAAAGCTTCTTGCAAATGATTAGAAAGCCCTTTGCAGATATAAAGTGCTTATTTAGATGCAAACTAAAACTCCAAGGTGCCTGTGACTCATCTGGTACCTATTGTGCTCCTGCGAAGGCGCAGAGGCTCGCCTGTGTGATGGGTGCCATTTGAGAGCCACTTAAAGAGCTCCCCAGTGAATGAATTTGGCTGCATTATTCACGGGCTCCTGGAGGAGGACTTGAAATCTCACCGCTCACATCGAGTCCTCCTCCTCTGACACTTTCTCAGCCCTCTCCCCAAATTTGTTCTGACCCGCAATGTGGTGGGAGGGGCTGGGCCCACTGGGGAGGCAAGGAGCCAAGGGGGCGGGGCCTTGCGCTCACCCACTCTGCTTTGTAAAAGAGAAAAGGCAGCTTTAGTCTGATTCTTAGCTATGCCTAAGAACCTAATGACAATAGTATTGCTTGCTTTCAAAACCCCTTTCATCATTTCCTTTTCTTTCCTATCTCTTACTCCCCTGCTATTACAGATCAGGGCTTCATGACCAAAAAATGCTGAATCCATTTGGTCAGATTTGTCAGACTGGTGTGACTGGTTTGTCAGCATTGTGTGAAGACCAAAGGTCTGCATGAATGATTGCACTTTTAATGAATTGACCAGTTATTTGGCATCACACGAACAGAATTTAATGCTGTGTATCACAAGCTGCTTGCGCAGGATAATGGAGACCATTTTTCCAAGGCCTATTTTCATTCCTAGGATAGAAAAAGAGGCTCCATTTTGAAGTTTGGTGAGGATTTGTTTGTATCGAAATTGAGGCCAAGCAAGGAGCATCCTTCTCCATTGGGATCTAAGGCATAAGCCGCTTGTCCCGTCAGGTTTCAGGTAGGTGAGTGCTATGCATTCTGGGAGTTTTCTTGTATGGGACAGAAGCTGATTCAAGGTTTATTCTTGTTGGTTGTGTCTTCAGTGGTGAAAGTAGAAGGGTGTATCATGACTGCTGCCAGCAAAACGGCACTCCTGTGCAAATTAGAAAAGGCAGCCTCACCTGGCGGACTTAAGGCTCGGCAAAGGAAGAGCTGGCTGAATTCAGCCCCCACACCCTTGAGCAAGGCACAACCCGCACAGCCTCACCCACCAGCCACCTGTGTGAATGTGTGTGGACGGAGTGTACAGGCGTGTTCTTGAGTAGGGAGAGAGCAGAGTCAGGACCAGGAGGCTGGGTGGGAGCTGTCCCGGGACCTCTTCTAGAAGCTCTCTTTACTCAGCTCTTCCCTCCCTCTTCCAAGGCTGATCTTCTCCTACTCTCTCATGTCCTTTCTGAAGGTGCATATTTGTGATATAAGCACTGGCTACCCTCAGGCAGGGACCACTGAATTCAGTTTAATATTCTTTGTTCAAGGCTCTGTAATAGACTCAGCAGGGAGAGTCACAGGCAATAAGGAGCTAGGACTAGAGTTTAGGTGGTAGAGGTGATGAAAGCAAACAGATGCTCTCTGTTCCTTCTGTAAAAAACACATGTAATAAATGTCCAGAAATCACACAAAAGACTCCCTTCTGCCCTCCTTTAACCCAAAACAAAGTAGTAACACGACATTTTCTTCCCTACCCAAATCAGCTCACCTT
Organism: Micronycteris hirsuta; assembly: GCA_004026765.1. NCBI lineage: Eukaryota > Metazoa > Chordata > Mammalia > Chiroptera > Phyllostomidae > Micronycteris > Micronycteris hirsuta. Next base: position 81,303 of record PVJI01001304.1, read on the forward strand.
TCATCCTTGTTCCCCAAACCCCTCCCCCCCAATTAGGAATCACAAAAACCCCAAACAGAATCCTCTTCTGTGACCTGGGTGGAAGGAAAGGTAGGAAAACCTATAGAATAATCATTTCTTTCCCGTCACAGGGGCTTCTTTTTACCCACAAACCATAGTTTAAGAGAAAAAGAAGAAGGAAAATGTCCCCGTGATAAGTTCTACTTCACAGATGCAAAGCCTGTGTGTGTCTCAAATACAGCAAGGGCAGCTTCCCCACCTGGTCTAGGCCACCCCTCTCCTAAGCCAGGAAGGGGGAGTCCCAGCCCTACCTATCGATGCTGATGGCACAGAGGTTCAGGATGCTTGCTGTACACATCATGACATCCAGGGTGACGAAAACATCGCAGCAAAGGCGGCTGAAATTCCAGACTCCACCTGTCACCTGAGCATCAGAGATGAGGATGTTAGTGTTGCCCCCCCGCAAAGAGACAGCAACCCAAACAACTCTATGACTTCCCTAGGCTGCCCTCTATAGATAAGATGTTGACCTGTCTTCCCTGTTGGTACATCATCATTACCAAGGGCAGGCAGACATCAAGGGAAAAACACGCTGCCCAAGGTTGGTCACACAAAAAAGGACAAAGTCACAGAATGTTAGAAAGTTGGAGATGGAAGGGATCTTCCAAATCAATTAGTTCAGTGTTTCTCAAAGTCTGGTACACAGTGGGGTACTCATTAAAGATGAAGATTTTGGAACTCTTCCCTAGACCTACTGAGTTAGACTTTCCGGACCTGGGGCCCATGAATCTTCATTTTAAAATAATTAACTCCTCTACCCCCAATCACACCAAAGTTTGAGAATCACTGATTTAGTTCAAACTCTGGAGGCAGCTAAAACTCTATGTGGTGAAGTGATATGCCCATAGGTCCACAGCAGGCAGTAAATGAACTTGGGGGACTGCCAGATGTGTGCACTGCGCCAAAACTGCCTCTCTGAAGCCCTCCATCCAGTGGCAAACTCACCATGTACCTGGAAAATAATCAGACAACACATTTTTCATAAAACTTACCTCCAAAATGGAATTCTATCTGGCTTCTGGTTTTAAAATTTGGAAACATTCTGGAACAACATCTCTAAAAATCCATGTAAGTTAAGTCTGTGCCAATGTGCCTGCCTTTGACACACAGGTCCTAGGCACCAAGGGTTGAGGAGAAAGACTGGACCAGGGCGTTGAAAAGGGTCCCAGATCCTCCCTACCACTCACAGAATCAGTGAGGATGGTTATGACCTCGCTCATTTACACGTGCGTCTCAAGCTCCAGAACTTCCAGTAATACTTGAAAAAAGTCAGGAATAAAGCAATTTAATTTATATTCTGGCACATTTCTATTTTATTTAAAAAATTTTATATAACCTTATTGCACTGGAGGGATCTGGCAGGGAGACTGCCACCTGAGAGTGTCCACAAATGCCTGTCTAGGGCCTGATGCCTTTGTTCATTTACTGGCTTCCTGCCTATGGGGCTGCCATTCCCAGGATCATGGCTCTCGAGGAGAAACCCGTGAAACTTTGGGTCTCTGGCTGTAGCTGTGTGTCCTTGCTGTGCAGGCCCAATGGCTAATTAAGAGGAAGGGAGAGTGAAAAATAGGTACGGTTGCCTCTGAAGTAGCTTCTCAAGGAAAAAGGAGACATTGTTGAAACGGTGCTTAAAATGGTGCTGTGGCATTTGATTTTATCCTACATTTGGTCATCTCCAAACTCTATTTTGAGAAAATCTGAGCAAAGTTATTTTGTTTAAAAGCAACGATGAAAAGTTCAAGACTTCTGGCAAAGATGGAGGCATAGGTAGATATACTTTGCCTCCTTTCACAACAAAAAGAAGGACAACAACACATTTAAAAACAAAAAAATAACCAGAACTGTCAGAAAATGGAACTGTATGGAAGTCAGACAACTAAGGAGTTAAAGAAGAAACATTCATCCAGACTGGTAGGAGGGGCAGAGATGGGCAGCTGGGGTGGAGAGGACTAGTGGCAAGGCAGTGGCTGGCAGACCAGGCACTCCCACATTTACATCCGGATAAACTGGGAGGAACGACTGGGGAACGACACAGACCATGCAACCCAGGGTTCCAATGTGGGTAAATAAAGCCTCAAATCCTCTGGCAGTAAAAACCTGTGGGGTTGTGGTGGTGGGAGAATCTCCCAGCTCACAGGAGTGTCCATTGGAGAGATCCACAGGGTCCTAGAACATTCACAAGCCTGCCCACCTGGGAATCAGCACCAGAAGGCCCAATTTGCTTGTGGATAGTGAGGGAAGTGACTGAAAGCCAGGCGAGCAAGCGTCATTGTTCCCTCTTGGACCCTACCCACACATACGGCCTGACAATGCAGCAATGTGGGTTACCCCGCCCTGGCACATACCTAAGGCTCTGCCCTTTAAATGTAACAGGTGCACTGAGACAAAAAAATATGGCCCAAGTGAAAGAACAGATCAAAGCTGCAAATATAGAGCTAGTGATGAAGACATAGCCAACCTATCAGATGCAGAATTCAAAACACTGGTAGTCAGGATGCTCACAGAAATGGTTGAGTATGGTTGTAAAATAGAGGACACAGAGAGGGCTGTGAAAAATGAAATAAAGAAAAATATACAGGGAACCAACAGAGAAGGGAAGGAAACTGGGGCTCAAATCAACGATTTGGAGCAGAAGAAAGAAATAAACATTCAACCAGAACAGAATAAAGAAACAAGAATTAAAAAAAACGAGGAAAGGCTTAGGAACCTCCGGGATAACTTTAAACATCCAACATCTGAATTGTAGGGGTGCCAGAAGGAGAAAAGAAAGAGCAAGAAATGGAAAATTTATTTGAAAAAAAAATAATGAAGGAGAACTTCCCTAATCTGGCAAAGGAAATAGACTTCCAGGAAGTCCAGGAAGCTCAGAGAGTCCCAAAGAAGTTGGACCCATGGAAGCATACACCAAGGCACATCATAATTATATTACCCAAGATTAAAGATAAGGAAAGACTCTTAAAAGCAGCAAGAGACAAGGAGATAGTCCCCCACAAAGGAGTTCTCATAAGACTATCAGTTGATTTTTCAAAAGAAACCTTGCAGGCAAGAAGGAACTGGAAAGAAGTATTCAAAGTCTTAAAATTCAAGGACCAACATCCATCCTATCCAAATTATTCTATCCATCAAAGCTATCATTTAGAATGGAAGGGCAGATAAATTGCTTCCCAGATAAGGTCAAGTTAAAGGAGTTCATCATCACCAAGCCCTTATTTATATGAAATGTTAGAACATAGGTGGCAAACACAAGGCCCTCGGGCCGAATCTGCCCCTCCACATGGTTTTATCCGGCCTGGCACCTTGTTTCTTTCTGGCAGCAATGCTAAGCTTCTTGCCCCAAGTTAAGAAGTGGTTACATTATACAACCCTAAAATTACATTGGGCCCTTTGAAGGCAACTGTGAGGCTGATGTAGCCCCTGGTGAAAGTGAGTTTAACACCCTGTGTTAAAGGGACTTATCTAAGAAAAAGAAGAAGATCAAAACTATGATAAATGTAAAATGACAACAAACTCACAACTATTAACAACCAAACCTAAAACAAAAACAAAAACAAAAACACACTAAGCAAACAACTAAAACAGGAACAGATTCACAGAAATGGAGATCACGTAGAGGGTTATCAGTGGGGAGGGGAAGGGGAGAGAATGGAGGAAAAGGTACAGGGAATAAGAAGTATACATGGTAGGTACAAAAGAGATGGGGGAGGTTAAGAATAGTATAGGAAATGGAGAAGCCAAGACACTTATATGTTCGACCCATGGACATAAACTAAGGCAGGTGGCAAGGTGGAGGGGAATAAAGGGGAGAAAAAATGGGACAACTGTAATAGCATAATCAGTTAAATATATTTTAAAATGAATGAATGAATGAATGAATAAATAAGGATCTTAAAATAAAAAAATATAAAAGCAACAATGAAAAGTTCAAACTAGCTCTGAAGTCATCATATTTTGCTTATTTGGCTGTGTATATATGAAGACCTAATATGAATTTATAGGAATTCTTACAATGAAAAACTTCTAAAAAGTAATATGTATAGTCATAATAGCACAATGATTTAAGGAAGTAAGGAGAATAAAGGATAGTTTCGCTCATTACCCAGGATGATTGTTTGCTGTAAAAGCTTCTTGCAAAAAGTTGAATTTTGTATACTAACTCTCATTTTAACGTATGTCTATTATGTAATTTATGCCCTAAATTGAGGAAAAATCACTTTCCTTCCAAATTGTGGTTGCCTGTTTGTGTCTGTGTGTAGAAGGTGTGAAGTAGATGAGATGGTTTATTTAGAACAACAGAAACTCACTCACTCCTTCACTCACTCATCCATCCATGAAGTTAGTAGTTGTGAAGCTTCTAATACTTAGTTCATAGAAAGCGGGCCCTGTCTTTGAAGAACGTATAACATTATTGAAGAAGCAAGGCATTCGTAAGTAACGTAACTAGAGATCATCATGAGATACTGGTATTATTAATACCATCTAACATTTATCTAGAACTCACTCTATTACAGGTCACTGACCCACATAACCCATTCTAGGATTTCTGTAGCTTTAAAACTTCAGATTCAGAAAACTGAATGTGCTCTTGCAGGTTTTCAGGACAAAGCACACACTTATTTGATAGGAAATTAAATGGCCGTTACTTAATAAACTCCATAGGAGCAGGGACTTGTCTTGTTTGCGGCTGCATCCGCGGGTCCTAGAGTGATGCCTGGCACGTGAGTCTGTTCTGAAAGAGTGCCTGGTCTCTGACACAATCCATATAAATGCTAATAGCTAGCATTTACCGAATGCCTACTTTTTTTCTTCTTCCCATTTTTTAATTGAATTTATTGGGGTGGAATTGGGTAATAAAATTATATAAGTTTCAGGTGTACAATTCTATAACATATCATCTTTACATTATACTGTGTGTTCACCACCCCAGGTCATATCTCCTTCCATCACCACTTACCTCTTCTTCACTTTCTGCCACTTCCCCCTACCCTCCCTTTCCCTCCGGTCATCACCGTGCTGTTTTCTGCTTTGATGAGGGTTTTTTTGTTTGTTTGTTTTTTGTTTTTGCTTAATCCCTTCACCTTTTTCACCCAGCCCCACAACCCTCCTTCCCTCTCACAGTCTATTCTCTATTCATGAGTCTATTTCTATTTATGTGCTTGTTTCTATTTTGTTTGTTAGTTTATTTTGTTCATTAGATTCCAAATATCAGGGAAATCATATGGTCCTTGTCTTTCTCTGGCTTTCTGGGTCTTGATGTTCTGCAAAGCACTTTATGTACAAGGCCTCCATTGATGATTCTAACCCTATGAGAGAGGATTAGTTTTGAGACAGGATAGTGAGAAACCGGGGAAATTCCTTGGTGAGTGGATTAGGGAAACCGACAGATAGCTGAACACAATGGCAGAGCAATTTATAGCCAGGTGCAGATGGTCATGCAGGTGCCTGGCAGGGGACAAAACTGGGAAAACAGAGACCCCCAGGGTAACCTTTCCTTTCCTGGGTTTTCCTCTGTGGAGATAACGTCTAGGTCTCAGGTGTATTTCAGCTCTAGGCCCAGAAAAACACCAGGACCAACTGCAATGACTAAGGACCCTCTGTCCTGCCACTGACCAGTCAGTGGAGACCACAACTCTGAAAGGGCACACCTGGAGAACTGATGAATATTCTGAGGAAACCCTCCCCTGAGACCTCCCCTAAAATTCCCAACCACCACCAAGAAAGAGATAAAAGCCTCAAGACAAAGGACCAAGCACGTGCTCTCCCTCTGGGGAGCAGCTCTTGCCATTCCCTTTCCCCTCTTCTTCCCTCCACTTCTTTCCTCACAGGCGAGCGTCTTCTAAACTCTACAGTGGTGGGCAACAGCGGCAGCTGGTCTCAGGTTAGTCCCCTGAACCTGTCCCCAAGGCCCCCTTTCTCTGACTTCCCAGTGAGCTACAGCAGCCCAACCTAGGCTCTCCTGTTGCTTCTTCTGTACTAAGCCCTTCCTTGTTTCACTGACCCTGGCTTTAATAAATGAATCCTCATAGTCACCTGGAGTCGTGTTGTGAAATCTTTCCTACATGAAGTCAAGAACCCACACGCTACAGCTGGCATTAGGCAGACTCACTTAGGGCCAGGTCACTGTCTGGTAACACTGTCACCTTCATCACAGAGAAAGGGACTCAAGCTTAGAGAGGTTCCGCATCTTGCCTGAGGTGGCACAGCTCCTCAGGTCATTGGAGCGTAGGTCACTCCATACCCTGCTATGTAGAAGTATCAAGTGAGGAGAGGGCTGTTATTGAAAAGGGATGGAACTGGGTGAATGCAAGGGGGAAGGAGAAAACCTTGTGCACATCAAGGATTTTTTGTGTGACAGAATTCGTCATCTCCTTTTGAGGACACCCTCCTGATTGCCTCTAACTCAGGGCAGCAAAAAGCAGTGGTGGCTGCCGACTTTGGGGCCTAGAGAAAGTACACACTCAGCAGGTTTCCCTGGTACCCTGTTTCTTTAGCTTCTATGGGCCAAAGCCCTCAGCCTCTCCCCTGCTTCCAACCCCCAGCTGTGCCTCCCTATTCTGGCTATCTTTTCTTTTATTCTCCAATTATGCTATCAAATTTCCATTCTCTCCTTGATCTCAGCTAAGGGACAAGAAGTAAATAATCTGATTAGCTGATTATAGTAATTCCCACTAAGGTGCCACCACCAAGCCTTCCTCAGAGCTAACTCATTAAAATGAGTCTCCAATTGAGGGGATGTGTAATGGAAATACTTCTTATTTATGGAGTCCTCCACACCAAGCAAATAATAATAAGTGATGAATAAAGAGCTGTGAAGGGCCAAGAACAAATAACTCTCATAGCAATCAGTCCAATGAGTTAAATATTATTTCCAATTTTGCAATAACAAGATGGTGAAAGGGGTTGAGTAATTTACCTAAGAATACATAGCCAGGATCACTTCCGGTCAGATGGCGGCATGGGAAGACACACTTCGACTCCTCATGCAACCACAAAAAGGAATTACAACTAAATCTCAAAACAAATAACACAACTATCAGAAATCAAACTGTATGGAAGTCTATGGAAGTCTGACAACAAAGGATTTAAAGAAGCCACATTCATCGAGACGGGGAGGAGGGGCGGAGACGCGGAGACTGGGTGCAGATGTGATGAGACACAGTGTGGCGCAGAGAGGCAGCAGTGGTGGAGCAGGCATGGGCATGGGCGGTCCCACATTCATGTGTGGTGGGTAAAAACTGGGAGGGACACCATGGGAGTGAGCAATCCCAGCCCCAGGCCAGACCTCACAGCCCAGGGTTCCAGCACTGGGAAGATAAGTCCCCATAACTTCTGGCTGTGAAAACCAGTAGGATTTGGGGCAGCAGAGGAAACTGCTGGATTTTCAGAAACCTTCACTTAAAGGGCTCACATCTTAAAACATATATAAACCCACCACCTCTGGGATTCAAAACCAGGGCAGCTGAAAGGGCACCAGTCTCATACCGGGAGTGGGTGAAGTGACGGGAAATAGGGCGAGTGCAGGGAAAACCCCTAGAAGGCAGGCAGTGGCACAGTCCCCTCTCTAAGCCCTCCCCCACACAGAGCCACAAAGATGTGAATCGGGTTGCCTTGCCCTGGCAATTACCTAAGCCTCCACCTCACACAATTTACAGGTGCCTTTCACAGGGAGTCAAAGCAGCTCTACCTAATACACAGAAACAAACACAGGGAGGCTGCCGAATTGAGGAGATAAAGAAATATGGCTTAAATGAAAGAACAGGAAAAAAAAAACAGAAAAAGAGCTAAATTAAACTGAGATAGTCCACTTATCAGATGCAGAGTTCAAAACACTGGTGATCAGGATGCTCAAAGAACTCATTGAGTATGGCAAAAACATAAAGGAAGAAATGAAGGTTACACTAAGTGAAATAAAGAAAAATGTGCAGGGAACCAACAATGAAGGGAAGGAAGCTGGGATTCAAATCAATGATTTGTAACATAAGGAAGAAATAAACATTCAATCAGAACAGAAAGAAGAAACAAGAATTTTTAAAAAATGAGGATAGTATAAGGAGACTCTGGGACATCTCCAAACATGCCAACATCCAAATCATAGGGGTGCCAGAAGGAAAAGAGGAAGAGGAAGACATTGAAAACTTATTTGAAAAAATAATGGAAGAAAACTTCTGTAATTTGGAGAAGGAAATAGACATACCAGTCCAGGAAGCACAGAGAATCCCAAACAAGTTGGACCCAAAGAGGACCACATCAAGACAGATGATAATTAAAATGCCAAAGGATAAAGATAAAAAGAGAGTCTTAAAAACAGCATGAGAAAAGCAGATAGTTGCCTACAAAGGAGTTCCCATAAGACTGTCAGCTGATTTCTCAAAAGAAACCCTGCAGGTGAGAAAGGACTGGCAAGAAGTATTTAAAGTGATGAAAAGCGAGGACCTACAACCAATATTACTTTACCCAGCAAAGCTATCATTTAGAATTGAAGGTGAGATAAAGTACTTCCCAGACAAGGTAAAGCTAAAGGAATTTATCATCACTAAGCCATTATTATATAAAATGTTAAGGGACTTATTTAAGAAAAAGAAGATAGAAACTATAAACATTAAAATGACAACAAGCTCACAACTATTGACAACTGAATCTAAAAAAGAAAACTAAGCAAAGAATCAGAACAAGAATGAAATTACAGATATGAAGATCATTTGGAGGGTTATCAGCTGGGAGGGGGAAAGGGAAGAATGGGGGAAAAGGTGCAGGAATTAAAAAAGCATAATTGGTAGGTACAAAAATAGACAGGTGGACACTAACAATAATATAGGAAATGGAGAAGCCAAAGAACTTATACGCAAGACCCATGGGCGTGAACTAAGGGAGGGATTGATGGAGGGTAGAGCTGTACTGGGTGGAGGGGGCAGAGGGAGAAAATGTGGGACAATGTAATAAATGTGGGACAATAAAATATACTAAAAAAAGAATACATAGCCAGTAAAAGGAGCTGGTGTTTCAAACTCCTAAAAATTAATCACGACTCTCAAAAGTCAGCACCTTAGCCCCAGCTGGTGTGACTCAGTGGTTGAGTGCCAGCCTGCAAACTCAAGGGTCATTGGTTCGATTCCCAGTCCGGACACATGTCTGGGTTGTGGGCCAGGCCTCCCCCCGGGGCGGGGCGGGGGGGATGTGTGGGAGGCAGCCACACATTGATGTTTCTCCCCCTCTCTTTCTCTCTCCCTTCCCTTCTCTCTAAAAGTAAATAAATAAAATCTTAAGCACCTTAACGCTCTGCTTCTGGGAAGTGTACAATTTAACTGCATTCTAATAACATAGGAGGAAAGAGTAGGTGTTTGTTCCTCCATCCACTCATATAGCCCATATTTATTGAGTACCCATTATACGCCTGATACTCTACTTGGGTAGGTGTACTGAACTGAATCAAAGCTGTTCTTGTCCCGAAGACCTCAGAATATAGCGTGTGCATGTTAGGGAGGGAAATGTGTGAGCGAGCGACAGTGGACTGAGGGCCCAGGAGATGGATGCTAAGAAAATACCTATAATACAATGTGGTAAGTGCTGACAGTGAGATAAGTAGAAAGTGTTGAGAGAACTTGAAAAGTAAAGTGATTTTGAAATGAAAGTAGAAAAAAAAAGCAAGAAAAATCTGATTGATTTAAGGCTCTTTAGAGACATGATTCTACCTTTCCCCTAAACTCTAATGAATAACTCACTTCAGAATCATACAGCAGCCAGGTGGTGTTACTCTCACTTGCTAATGAACATAACTGTAGCTCCCTTTGGCAATACAGAAGGTGGGAGTAAGCAAGAAACTGTCTTCAGGTACAGAAGTTGGCTACTGAATTTTCAACAGACATAGCCTGCGGCAGTATTTCCCTAATTTACGTTTTATAAGGCAGCATTTCCCAAATCACCTGAGGCTCTTGCTAAACAAAATGATTCTCAGGTCTCACTCAGAATAATAAGTCCCTCCAATGATTCCTGCTGCCCGGGCAGTTTGGGAACCAGCTGATCTGGAGGGTGTGTGTGTATTGTGTGTATGTATGTGGGGGGGTGACATTATCTTCAGAAATGGTTGTCCTAAAGCAGGGCTCCTGGAGCATTCTTTGTTCCAGGGGAGACTTTCTTAGAAGTGCATACATAAAATACAATGGATCACAAAAGATGCCAATTACATTGAAATATAGTGACCGAAGTATTTTAAATATATGTACTTCTTTAATAAGGCATTAAATGACAAGACTTAGTGGCAAGTCCAAAATTCCTATAATTTCAAAGTACTGATGAATGTAAATGGTATTTCAAGGTGTGTGCAACAACTGGAATGTGATTTGAAAATAGAAATATCTGGATGTCTACTGGTGACATTAAGGATTTCTTCTGCTGTGGGTTGATACCTACATTCATAATTGATGAAAGTGCTAAATTTCAGCTTAGTGAAAATAAGGAAGTAATTTTATTTACAACCAAGTTGATGGACTCCCCAGATTAAGAATTCTTGCTCTGAAGGATGGATTTGTAGTTGCTTTGGAGGGATAGCGAAGGAGCAAAGATGGAATTACTTCTCAAATTAGCCTCATTTCATTTTTGTTTACCACATTAGGGAACTTTTTTTTTTCCCCACAGAAGGAGATTGCTGTGGGGTAAGACAGGGGGTTTATTTCTCTGAATTCCAGCGTCTTTATCTGTGAAGTGGGGTTTGTACAGATTAGTGGTTCCTAATGTCAGTTTGCAGCAGATGACTGGCTGTCTGCAAGCCACTTGGGGCAGGAGTGGGGCCAGGGCTGGTCGGGGCTGGGGTTGGGCGACTGGTTTAATTGCTACACATTTCCAAGGCCACCCCTGGCAATTCCAGTTTGGTGGATCTGGGATAAACCCAACAATCCATATTTTGAGTGCACAAAAAATCAGAGGAACCCATTTAAAAGGCAGACTCTCTTTTATTTCTAATAATCAATGTTATTACAAGGCTCAAAACTCCTCTCTCCTCCAAACAGTGCTGTTCTTTCACTCTCTCTGTGGCGTTTCCCTGCTTGAACTCCACCTGCTTTGTTTAGCTTGTCTACATTGCTTAACCCTCGAGTCTTTTCTCCTGCCCACACTGGGACCCAAGTACTCCGAGTCTAGTATTTCAGATGTCTTCCTAGCTGCTTATGTTGCCTGTCTGTCCTGATATAAGTGCATTAAACATCACAAAAGCGTCACATTAACTGAGTGGGACAAAATGGGAGGTTGTGCTTGGAGAGGAAAGCTCCAAACCGACTGTAGCTTCTAAAGCAGGAAATTAAAAGCTTGAGAGGGAATCTGAGATAGAACTATTTGGTAGGGCACAGAAAAGAGTTTTTGAGAAACTGCTGCAAACTGAATTAAAAAGACAACCAGGCCAGGGCCCTGTGGAATATAACTATGCTTAATTTACCTGCGTGGCTTTTATCATAAATTTCTCTGCTAGGCCTGGAGGCAGGGAAAACTGAAGAGGGTCAGTGATTGGCTGCTGCTCATTCACCTTTATATACTGCTCAAGCCCAGGTTCCTGTGTGTCTTAATGATGAGAACGATAACAGTGAAAGCCATCATGGTGCATACTTGCCGACTGTACTCGTCCCTCCCTCCCTCCCTTGGGTTCTCCTGGGAATCCATGAGATTCCTGAGCAGTTGATGTGCTCCATGGAAGAAACTCTTCCTTGCTAAGCTAACTTTTCTATTCAGTGATTAGTTCAGAGAAAATCATGTGCCATAGGCCCATCCAATCAAAGTACATCTTGACCCATGTACTAGAAGTCTGTGGACACAGATTTTCTCTCTTGCTTGTATTGTACACATGTGAGGCTTATTGCTTACCTTTTGCCTATGGATAAAGCCAAAATATGGAAAAAGACAGAGCTGAGAGAACTGTAGATAAATGAGATGCACCCTTGTCCCAACTGCGCCTGCAGTCTACCTTACCACAAGACTTCTGAAGTTCCTGGTATGAGAGTCAATGCTTTCTGTTTACTGTTCAAGTCAAATTTTGGAGTTAAATTTTATTTTTTTACTTACAACTAGAAGTGTCTTAACTGAGATAGTTATAGATTAAACTTTTTAGTTATCAAAACACTTCCTCAGCTGCTGACAGTTGAGCCTAACACACAGCCTATAAAATAAGGAAGGTATAGTGGTCACCTCCATTCCACTCATTTAATCCCACATCTTTTGACACCAAATTTCTGAGTCTTTTTCATAGCGTAACTCTGTGGTAGAATGAGATTCATTCTAGTGAATTCCACCAGAAGTATGATGTTATGTGACATGCGACATTTTATTGTCTACCTCACAGCAGTTCCTCATCTCCACATCTTTTTTTAATGAAATCCACATTTTCACTCTTTCTATCTTCCCTTGCATCTATAAGTGGCTTTATGATCCACTTCTGGCTAATTAGACTTAAGTGAATTCCCTTAGGGAGAAGTTTTGAGCCACCCCAGGGAAATGGCTTTTTTCTCCCCTCTGTAACTGTAACCCCCACTTATCCTATTTTGAATACAGTCGTGATGTGGGGGCTATGGCACCCACCCTGTGAGTAGCATGAGGAAGTAAGCCAGCTTGTCAAAGATGATGAACAGAAAGGATGGAACAGTCTAGTTCCATCGATGGGGCAGCTGAACCATCAACAGTTGCCTTCTTCCACAGTTTTGGTTATGTGAGCAAAATAACTCATTTGTTTAAGCCACAGTTAGTAAAATTTTCCAACATGTACAGCCCAAACATTCCTAACTCATACATACTGGTGTCAATTTTCCTTTGAATGAAGGTATCTGGCCAATATGAGCCAATATTCCCTTCAAAGAAGATGGATGTTTTCAAATCAAATACAGGAAGCTGTGAATTGGGCAGCTAATTTGTCCCCCACATGATGTTCTTCTAATTTCTGTCCTTTCATCTTGAGGTTCCTCAAGCTTACAGCAGTCTCTGTGGTCAACACTGCATCCTTCCCTCTTTCCAAAGGAGCTCTAATGTATAATCATACAATTACTAGACCAGCTACTCAACCACCTGTGCCATCATTAGGACAAGTTAATGAGAATAATGCTTTGACCTTCTCTGAGACACATGGATTTATATATTCACAGTTCCTTTAAGGCCCATTAGGGCTCTAAGTGCTCTCTTCTCCTGTTAAGGTACTCCATCCACTCCTGAGGTCCACAGAAAGCAGGCAGGTATTTAAGACTAAGACAAGTATATACTGGGGTAGAATAGGGAGACCTGGTCCTTTGGACTTGAAACTGCTAATATTTTAACCAGTCATCTGTTAACGATGGCTACTTTAAGTCATATTCTATCTTTTATTGAGGTAGACCCTGAGTGAACTGTTGGAGAAAGTGGTGCAGAGATATTAAGTTGCATTGACTACAGCCTTGAAGCAAGTGAGAAGGGCCAAATCGAGGTGCTAATGCCCATTTCTCCGTGGAGGTGTCTCTGCTGCCTCAAATCTTCTTTATATGATTGTAGACTCATATGACCATGCTCTTGATTACTGAACACCTACACCAAATAACCTTTTGGACAGAGGACATATTGGTTTTTATGAGAGGAGACCAGGAGCTCCACCAGAATTCCTCTCGCAGGGGAAAACACATAGATCCAAACTGCAGAGGGTTCACTGAGCCTTTGGCAAGATTTCATGCCTGCCCTCTATAGACTCAAGCTGTTCTTCAGGCTCAGCAGTAGAAGGGGGGAATTATCTTTATTGGCAGGTGTGGCTAGAAAGGGCTGGCATGCTATGGAAAAATCACAATGTGCATCTCCTATACTGATATCTGCAGAGATTTTCCAATATGGTCCATCCAGAGTCCTGGAAGCTACCACAAATGGAGAGCCAAAGAGTGTGCCTGAATGACTTTGTTACAGATGTGGAAAGCCTGGTTTTATCTCAGAGGCAATTAAAATGCTTATTAGGCTGAAAGTCCCCTTCCTGCCTTTGTTTCCCAGGTTCATCTTTCTGAAAGACTTAGGAATCCTTGTAAGGTATAGGGATGGACAGAAACACTTTGGTGGGGTGATGGTGGTGGTATGAATTATTGACTAATTTATACTAGGTTATAACACCTAAAATCTGCCTTACTTTTGAACGAAAACATCACATGCTTTTAACTCCTTTTAGTCTCATTATTATTGAATGTAAAAATAAATAGTTCATTGTTACAACAGACACAGCAGCAACTAATATAAGCAGGAATTGGCCATCTAATGCAGACATTGCAGAACAGACTTGTTTAATCAATCATATATCAAATATTTATTTAGCACATATTATGTGTCAGGTAGTGTGTTTGGACTACAGGAAAAAAAGAACAGAGACATAACCTCTGATTTCAAGATCGTCTCAGATTAATTGGGTTGACAGAAAAGTCAAGATAACCACAAGACCCTTTGCCATCAGGATTATCCGAACTTGGAAGAATAAATGCATATTTTTTTCTTTGAGTATCCCCTTAGCCCAGTGATTTACAACTGTTGTGCCACAAGAATTTTCAATACTTATTTACTTAGAAGCACTGATCTCTTTTCCCTTAGATTGTCAAATTAAGAACATGACAACAGCTAACACAACAATAGTCATCTGGTGTGAACGCCTTGTCTTGAACCATAAATATATGGGTCGTATAATAGAGTGTATGTTATTGGTCATGTCATATAATAAGGTTGAGGCTGATTGGTTAAATCTTGGTACCAGAAATCCTTATGTACAGATATAAGCATCTGATTTTTTAAAAAGTCACTTTGGAGCAAAAAAGAGTAGGTAATTACTATTTTTATTATTTATTTTTGGTAAATCAACTAAAATTATATCTATTTTTGGTCAGATTGGCAAAAAATACATTTTTTGGTGTATCACAGAATTTTAGCAATTAGTTTATGTGTGCCCTGAGATGAAAAAGGTTGAAAATTGCTGCGTTAGCTGTTAAATCTATTCCTAATCATCCTAGTTGTTTTTCTTCTTTTCCTTGTCTTTTTTATTTTCTTTCTTTTATGTCTCCCTGTTGAGATCGTGTCTAATTTTAGTTCCCAGTCATTCTTTAATACAAGAACCAGCATAGGCAGTCTATGCTTGAGATTTTTGCTCTCCTGTGATATGTCATACTTAATTAACTGTCATCTTCACTATTAATATTAACTGAGATATTAATTTGATGAATTTTAATTTCTCTTAATCATAGCATCATTTTGTCCTTCATCGGATACCTCTTTAGAATGATACACAGTGCAGAGAAGAAGTATTAATAGTATATTAAGATGTCTTTAAGAAAAATCTTCAGTAAGTTGCATGTTTTCCCAGTAAGAATTTCTATTTCTTGAACAGGTGTAGGTACCCTGATATCTCTGGTTGCAAATGAATATTTTCTCTTTATCACCTCCTGACTCTGCTTTGCACTTTTGAATGAAAATACTTTCAAATTTAAGAAATGTTTCTCTCCAAAAGAATTCTCCAGGGTCTGCTGCATTATCTGATTGGTGAGGGCTCTGTACTATTAATGGAGGCACCAGCAATATGGATTGGAAGGTTTGATTGGTCCCTTACGTAGTGGTCTGTGGATCGCTGATGCCCAGGTGGAAAGAGCCAAGTCTGAAGGCAACTGGCCCCTCTGAAGGCATCTGAACTATCTGCAGACTGTTCTTTCTCTCTTTTTTTCCTCATTCATTAATTTCTTTTCCTGTAATTTTTTTCCCCTCCCTGCCTTTGCCCCGAATTTCTCCTGTACATTCTCACCTCCGTGTACATAGAAACAGTGATGAAGTTACCTATTGGACTGCCTCCCCCAATCCCTCATGGCTTTGTGACATGCCTGGCACAGAGAGTAAACTTGGTGTATTTTTAGGATGAGTCCTATCACTCAAGTCTGGTTACCTGGATACTGGAGACCCAGAAACAGAATCATTCCCAGCTCCCTGGTTCTGATGTGTGCAAGTGACGCTGGATAATGACTGCTGTCCAGACCTTCAGCTTCCTCATGAAAGGGAGAAGGACAGGAGCTCTGCCTCCTTCCCAGACCCCACATCACAGCAGAAAGCATTCTGAGCCCAGAAGGCCAGGAGCTCAGGGACAACAAAGACAAGCACAGTCATGTGGGCAGCCCGAACCTGGGCTCACTTACCTCCAGGTACACCACCCAGGGCATCACCAAGGTGGCCACCAGCAAGTCCGCCACAGCCAGGCTCACCACCAGGTAGTTGGTGGTGGTCTGCAGGGCCCGCTCCCTTAGCACAGCGACACACACCAGACCATTGCCAAAGACAATGGCAAGGATGAGTGTACAGTAGGACAGGGCATAGTAGGCATGTGGGCGGGCCCAGCTGGCCTCAGTGGAGTTGTCTGTACCACAGCTGGAATTGATGTGGCCACTCAGCTGACCTAGTGGAACCATAGCCCAGAGGGAGCGGAATGACCCCAGTAGGTGTCCTGGGGGAAGACAGAAAAAAACATTGGTAAAATCAGACTCTTTGGAGCTAGGCAGCTTGCATGCAAATATTTGATTTCAACAAACATTTATTGAGTACTTTCTATACGACAGGCACTGTTTTAAGCCCTGGAAATACAGCAATGAACAAAAGGATGATAAAAATTCCTGTCTTCTGAAAGCCTCCATTCCAGGAGGAAAACCCTAATAAACAAGATAAATAAAAGATGTAGTATGTTTGATGATACATATTTTGGAGAACAGTAAATCAGATATGGGGGTGAGGAGAGGGAGAGGATTGTGTGTGTGTGAGTGGGGTGTCTGAGTGCCATTTTTAATTAGGGTAATGAAGCCCTCAGGGAGGAGGTGACAACTGAGTCAAGGCCCAAGGCATCTGAGGAAGCCAACTGTGCAGATTTCTGGGGGAAGAGTTGTCCAAGCAGAAGGAAGAGCAGGAACAAAGACAAGATG
This sequence comes from Micronycteris hirsuta, assembly GCA_004026765.1. NCBI lineage: Eukaryota > Metazoa > Chordata > Mammalia > Chiroptera > Phyllostomidae > Micronycteris > Micronycteris hirsuta. The sequence continues at coordinate 98,273 of PVJI01001304.1, forward strand.
GCTGGCATATAGAAGGGACAGCAGGGAGGCCAGTGTGGCCGGAACCAAGTGAGGCGGGGCAGTGTGGGAGGGCACGAGGTGGAGAGGTCGTGCAGGGCTGCTGAAAGAACCAGGCTTGGATTCTGAGTAAGATGGGGAGCCATTGCAGAATGAGAATCCTAGCTCTACCGCTTCCTAACTCCGGGGCCTTGGGCGTGTCACTTCACCTCTCTGAGCTTCATTTTCTTCTTCTGTAAAATGAGGGACATGATGGAACTTGTCCACAGGGTTCTCTGAGGGTTTCATGAGCTATTTTACATGTAAGACGTTGAAAGCCATGTGTGACACCTAGAAAGCTACACGAGCATTAGCTCTTTTTCTTTCATTGGTTCTGTTTCTCTTAGCTTCCCACCCGGATCCTTGTTTCCTCCCTTCCATCCTCTGCAGCCACTGTCTGCCTTTTCCCCTGCCCGCTCTGTCTCTTTTAACTTCCTTCAATCTCCCATTCTCTCTCTGTATCTTGCATGGGGCAAGGTAGGGTTGGGAGAGAAAATCTCAAGAGTAATGGAGTCAAGAGGCCATGTAGTGGTTTTTATATTTAGGGAAAATCCATGTGTGGACTTTCATTTGAAACCTAATTTTTAAAGATTGGTTACCAATTAGAGAAATGTTTCAGCTCCATGAAGTCCTCCCTGCTGCCCCAAACCCCACATTCAGGGGCTAATGAATGACCCATGAACCCCCTGTTTTCACCCTCTGACCTAGTGCAATGCCTCACTTTTCAAACAGGGAAATTGAGACCAAAAGAGATGAATGACATCTTTTAAGTCACACAGTTTATTTAAAAAAATTTTTAATCCTCACCAAATGATATATTTTTATTGATTTTACAGAGGGAGGGAGGGAGGGGGAGGGGGAGAAGGGGGGAGAGAGAGAGAGAGAGATTAGCTGCCTGTCGCATGCGCCCTGGGATCAGGGGTAGTTTCTCCTCCCCTCTCACATTTTATATGGGACTATTAAGGGCCCAGGAATGCTAAATTCAAACCTGGTCTTTCAGATTGTTAGGAAGAGGATTGTCAAGGCAGAGGATAACACATTTTGTTCAATGGTTTGTTGGTTACGAGTAAAATATTTAGACACGGAGTATGTGGGTCTCCATGGGAACTCTCGCTCCAGGCCCGGCAGAGGCAGAGGGCAGAGGCAGAGGCCGGCTTGGGGACCCTGACCTGCCCTCACCTTTGATACCCGCAGCTCTTCTGTGATTAGGAGATTGGCCTAATCATGGCTGTCATTTCGTGCCTCATTTTGGAATATTTCAGCCTGGAATGTCTAAGTGTTAAAATGAACAAATGATTGTAAGGGGAGACCTGCTTGGACTGAATTCAGACAATTAAAAATTTTTTCTTTATCTTGGCACACTGTTTGCACTCAATATATTTTAAAGCATAATAATAATTTTTGATTATTATCCTTGGAGAAGGACGGTCGCTATTCCAGAGATAGTGCAGCTGCAGCCAAGGGCTTTTGGAAAATACAATGCTTTCTGATTGTTTGGGGATGTTTTCACCTCTGAGGCAGGCTCAGGCTCAGAAAGCCGTTCCTTCTGCAACTTGGAAAGCAGTGGCCAGAAATTACTCTTTCTTGGGGGTCTGCAGTTGGCTAATATCTTAGCCTCTTCTCATTTGTCAGGTAAGAGAAAAGAGGAAACCTTGGGATATTTGTTACCATCTTGCTGGACATTTTACTCTGCCAAGGTTTGACAGCTAATTAGAAATAGCACAGCTGAATGTCAATGACTAATTATGGGAAGGGAGACCTTCAACTCTGAAAATCAATTCTGAGTCTGGTGATGAAACCACAATCTCATAGATTTCTGGTTTTTTATTTATTTTGCATTGTGCTGTCTCTGGTCTCTGATCCCTACGGCAGCAGGTGGGGGGAGGCCGGGTTGGGCGGCAGCCCTGGTGAGTTGCGGGTGTGGGAGACAAAGCAGAAAATGAGTAAGATGCTAGATTACTCCCCATCTCTCAGCTAACTGTTTCAACTTCCTCTCTCCTTAGATTTTCCTTTTCAACCAGCTTTGCTTACATAACACGAAGCTCAGCCTGCCATCCCCCTTTCCTTCTCCCTCTGATGGATATGCTAACAGATAGTAAACAGGTCTCAGGTAGGAGAAGTAGAGAGCCTAGAGAATTCATTAACTTAATGATCACTCTCCAAGTAATTCATAATGATAGCCTGGTTTCCTCATCAGCAAAATGAGAATAATCATATGCACTCCACAGGGCTATTATAATAATCAAATAAAATTATATATGCAAAGGCTTGCAACCATTGACAGTTGGTTGTAGGGGGTTGTCCTGTGAATCCATCGGATGATTAGCAGCATCCCTGACATGTGCCTACTAGGTGCTAGTAGCGCTCCCCTTCCCCTAAATTGCAACAAGCAAAAATGTCTCCAGACATTCTCAATTGTCCTTTGTGGGGCAAAATTGCTCTCTCCATTGAGAATCATGGCTATAGCATAATGTCTGGCATGTAGCATTTGAAATATTGCAGCTCTATTGTTAAAGGAAAAGTGGGAATAAGTAAAGGGGTCGTCACATGAGGTACAGTTGCCGAGTGCCAATGGACTTGGAAATCAGGAGATGGCTGACTACCTCAGAGAGAATGTTAGCAGATAAGAGAGGGTGGGAGGCAGGAAAGTGAAGGACTCGAAGATTGCTGCTGGGTATACTCTTTCAGATTTGCTACGTGTAACACCAATTACAAATTTTAATGAGCCTTTCAATTTCTTACAAAATATTGACTAGTCTTTATAGTTTATTTTAGTATCTTTTAGAGTGAGGGTGTAATGTGTTTTAAAATGCAGAGGGGCAGGGAGTGGTCAGGCCCCCATCCGCTCTGCTCTACGTCCTGCTTTGCTGATACTCAGTACCTCAGTTCTGAACTCCATACTGTCTGTCTGGAACACGTGTGTGGTGCCTCTTTGGCACCTGGTTCCATACCAAGCTCCCACTGAGTTTGTTAGGAAGATACTTATTAGGATTTACAGGGTTGTAATTATTTTATTTCTTAAGGTTATTGAGTTAAGCGAATAACCAGAAACAAACAAACAAAACCCCCAAACACCTTTAGCTTTTGACCTCCTTCTAGAAACAATAGTCACTCCCACTTCTGGCTGCTACTGTGTGCCAAACACTGGTACTTTATACATATGACCCCATTTTAATATTTAAAATGGCCCTGAAGATAGATGTTGATATCTTTCTTTTATAGATTAAAAAGCCGAGAGAGAGAGGTCCAGGAACTTTTTCAAGTTCACACGATGTGGAGGGGGCTGTGTTGAGCCAGCTTAGATCTGCAGTTTCCTTGAATCCAAAACTCATGACCTATTTACTGTGTCTATGCTGGCAGGGGAGTCGACATGGTGGTCATTTCCAGGCAGGAACAGTTTTTCCGAAACCCGGAACGAAACACCTTGATAGCAGGGTTCCACGACCAAATGGCTTGCATCATAGGTCCCTGGCTTTTGCTGTCTCTAATTTCTTACTTAGTCGTGCTCTGACCTCTAGTCTCCAGAGACTTTCTGGGTCTGGGCTTCAGTGCAGACTTACTATATTGCCTGAAAAAATTAATACTTATAGCTAACATTTATAAGCACTATCATGTTTAAACCTCACAACAATCTGATAAAAGAAGTAGGTGCTGTTATTATTCCCACTTTTGCAGATGAAGAAAGTAAGTAGCAGAAAGGTTAAGTGTCTTGCTGCAGTTGTACCTCAGTCAATGATGGAACTGACTCAAACCAAGAACTGTTTGTTTCTGGATGGAGTTCATGTTCTTACGTACTTCACAATTGGGGTGAGGGAGACAAACCTGAAATGGGGACTAATTTTCAAACCTCCCCTTTTCAGAGTATCGTGTGCATGTCGCCCGACCTTGCTCAGTGAAGTCAATGCAGGTGCACGCTGCGCATGGGAACAGTGGGAGTTACATTGTCATTATTATTAGAGGCTGTCTTTAGCATTTGTGTGGCATTTTATTCTTGAAAATTGGAGTCTAGTTTGTTTTCCTAATGAATATTCACAAGTGCATTGAAATATATAACATATTTACATATTTGGACACATTTACATTGTTGGCAAATGTACAGAGACAAACCATAGCTGGTTACTGAGATCTCATAGCTAAGGTAATATACTGTTTTTCCTAATTTAACCTTCGCAGTGAAGCAGAGCATCCTCAGTTTTCATTACAACCTCTAAGGACTGAGTATCCTATCATTCTAATCAGAGTTAAAATGGGGAACTCAGTGTATCAATCAATGAGCAACTATTAATTGATGATAAACTTCAGTACATTATAAATTGAATTTCATATGAGTAAAACCTATTTGTTATTTGCTTTAATTCACATTTCATAATAAGCAGCTCTCTGTATAGATGCTTTAATATCAGATATTTATTTGGATACTGTCAGTATTTTCCTTGTTAACACCTGTGCTCACTGCTAACCATGCAGACCTTTGAAGAATGTTCAGTTATAAAACTGAACAATCACCTGAGTAAGACTCTTTCTCATATTGTATTTGCTTCTCTCTGGCTACAAGAGATCCAACCAATGTAGTGCAAAGCAACAATTCTCTACTTTTATCTAAGGATGGACATCTTGTGGACCTTTTAGCATTGATAAGCAAAGGGCTTCACCTATAAAGTACGAACAAGTAGGCAGCATAAGTTTAGAATCCAAGGTCCACTTTGCTATTGCAGCATCATTATTTGCGCACGCATTTTAATAGCATCTGATTAAACTAAACGCATGAACTGGAGCAAATGCCTAATTGCAACAACTTCCATTGATCCAATAAGCTACAGTAAGTAATGAAAGTCCCACAATCAAAAACAACAATACCCTCAAAATTATATACTGTCATTAAAGAAAACATACACAATCATCATCTCAAGTACTACATATCTCTGTTGGGAATAAATGAATTCTGACTCGGAAACAGACTTGCTTTAAATAGACCATTGAAAACAGCGTCTCTCCAAACCTTCAGCCCTGGACTACCAGGGTGCTGAACTGGGGGAGTCTATAAAAAACAGACCCTTACTAGTAAGTGAAACTGTTAAGAGTAATACAATCAACTTTCATACAAACCCCAGGAATACTGACAGTTTTTTATTTTCCTTCTTTTAATACTGCCTTGATATAGCTACTAGAGCCCATGAGGATCTAATATTTGGGGGGGGGCGGTGGATAGAACAGGTTTATACTGCCTCCAAAATGAGAAAAAATAAAATAGTTACCCAAGGGTTTCAGATTTTTAAGTAAGAGAGGGCACAGGGTTTTAATGCATGATCTTAGAGAACCACAGAACCCCAAACTGATTAAATAATCTTCCAGGAAAACACTGCGTATTAAAGTAGAAACAAAAAGAGAAATTACTTACCCTGAAAATTTCTTTTGATTTCTGGAGACCTTGAAGTTTAGGCACCTCAGCTCCTGTAGCCATTTACTGACTGCAGACATACCCAAGGAAAGCAAACTTTGCCTTTCCCACGACACAGAAACTGTGGAAATGAACAGAAAGAAAATCACCCATTTTTGCCTCTGAGGTGAAATCACTCGTGTGCTGCTTTCCCAGATTTCCTAATAGACCTTACTGCGTGTGTCATAGCAGCTTTCGAATGCATCCGTTTTCTCTAGAGGATTTTAGAGGGACCCTAAACCGAACGTGGCTTGGGGCAGCCCTTCGGAGTCTCTGTCCTTGGTGCTGAAAGAAGTGTACTAGACACACGAAGGATCCGTTTTCTACCTTGCTCTACCCTCTGTGCCTCTATCTGTTTCGTGCTCTGCTTTTTAGCACATGTGTGTTTCCCCCTCGGTGCTCTTTTTAATCCCACTTCCTCACTGTCTTTACTTCTATGCTTTAATTTCTTCATCTTCCTCCATTTAATTGCCGTTTTAGCTTTTGGTGGGTGTGAAGATGATTGGTTCAGCAGAAGGAACAGATCAACAAATTGATGCCACAAGGGGTTAATAGCAAGTAGTGCAATTTAAAACACAACTGACAGAATAATTGAACTTGGAGGTGTAAGCCTGTGTGGGAAAAGAAGATTAAAAAATATACGTTACGGTGGAAGAAAAACTGAGGCGTGGAATATAATTGGTGATAGACATGAAATAAGCTTCTTAATACTGTGAGAAATGTTAAACGTTCATTTAGCAGCACTCTTTGTTTTCAGAGAACTTTACAAAAATATTTGCAAATTAATACTTACTGTTCCTCAGAATATATATGAGTAATTTTTATTAACTTCAGAATTGGCTAACGTGAGATGCAACTAAGGACGATGTCAGTGAAAGTCTGTTTCTGAAGCAGCACTAGAACTTAGGCAATCTTAATTCATGGTCAAAGACCTGTTCACATACTTTTTTACCATGAAATCCTAACTCTTTCTTATTCTCTTGTTTTGATTTCTTCTTCTTCCTTCATACAGCATGCTAATTCTTTCACTGCTTTCTCTGACGACAGTGGGTGTGCTTGGCAGCTGCAGTGCAGACTGCCATGGGGAAGCCAGTCTAAGTTGGGCTGTGATGGAGACCTCTGCTGGCTGAGGAAGAGGTGGCGGCAGCAACAACAAGGTCTAAATGCTGCTATTAACAGCCATCACTTAATCGAGCTTGTCATTTTAATGCATTCCCTCTTCTAATACTTTCAATAACCCCCAAAGGTAGGTATTCTTTTTACATCTCTAATTTATAAATAGGAAGATTGAAGCTTAGAGAGGTTAAAATAATTTTTAAAGGTCACACAGCTAGCCAAGATTTGGATCTAGACATCTTAATTCTGGAGCATGTTCTCTTACCACTATGCAATAATTCTTTAAAAGGGGAAAATTTTATATTTCCCAAGAGACTGACAATATGTCATAGAAAATAACAATTATAATGGCAAAAATAGTGACATCGATGATAGAACATTTGTATAGTGACATAATTTATAAAGCATTTGCCAATTCATGGTCTTGTATCTTACATCCTACATGAATCCTCATGATGCTCTTATGAGGTTGTTATGGGTTAAATTATCCCCCCTTGCCCCACCAATTCATAATTTGAGGACTTAACCTCAGAATGTGACTGTATTTGGAGGTAAGTTCTCTAAAGAGGTGATTAAGTTAAAATAAGCCATTATGGTGTGCCCTCCTCATCTGATCAGACTGGGGTCCTTATAAGAAGAGAAAAACACCAGGGAGACACATGTGAGGACATAGCAAGAAGGAGTCATCTACAAGTCAGGGAGAGAGACCTCAGAAGAAACTAATTCTGCTGACATGTTGATCTTAGACTTCTTGACTCTAACACTGTGAGAAAATTAATTTATGTTGTTTATGCCACCCAATCTGTGGTATTTTGTTATGTTAGCCATAGCAAACTAATACAGAGGCTTAGAGAGGTTAGGTGCTGTGTTAAAGGTTGCTCATGACTTACAGGGCATAAGTGTATTGTTATGTGGCATAACTATATTGAACATGTCCTAAGACTGGAACTCCTAGCTTGAATGTGAAGCCCCAAGCTCTTTTCCCCTTGGGCTAGGGGACCAAGAGAATGTATACTGTCAAAAGTTGGCATGTCTGTTATGTAAAACAAAGAGAGAGAGAACAGAGCACAGACATATTTAAGAGTTGAGAGTCTTAATTATTCATTTTCAGCATCGTGTTTCCACCTTTGAGTATCTTATGTTTATTTCTTTAACATTTGAAGATTTTGAGGGTATTGTATCTAATGACAATGCTGCCCTGACAGTACATGAATGTAGCAGGAAAGGTCATATTTCTAAAATTTGTGTATTGAGATAACATGGTGTATCCTCACAGGGCAGCTATAAATGTTGCTGGTAGAATTTTCCTTAGCATTTTTGTAATGCCTTTCTTTAACAAAGTTCAAAGGAAGGTAAGGAAGAATATAGACTCTTATTCTAATACCATATAGAAGCAACAGATAGAGAAATTAACTGACATGCCCAAAGTCAAGCATCTAGGCAGTCAGCTCAGTTTTGACTCAGGCAGCTCTCTGGTACACTCCATGACTGCCATGGTGAATGGATAGGGATTGGTGTAGGGAAAGAAAAGTGGGTGGTGAGTGATGTGGTCCTTTCTTTGAGGACATCAGTTTAGGCGAAGATCAATAATTGTTTCTTTTAATCTGGCACATTTTATTCATACAACACTGAACAAGTTTCATTCTTTTAAGTAAATGGAACCCTTATTCATGATTGGCATTGAAGATTTTGAGATCTTCCTTCTGGGAAGAACTCCAGGATGCCTACAAAACAGACATACTTGGGCAGAAATCAAGAAAAATACAGATTCTTTTCCTCATCTTCCTTCCAGGAACCCATTTCAATAGCATGCCTGCAACATTCTCATGTACTAGCCAACAGTGCTTCATCAGGGAAGGCTTTATCTTTTAAACCTGAAGTGGAAGCTTTAAAGGTAGAGTTAAGAAGTATTGGGTGTCTGATTCATAGGCATGCTCAGTGGTTTTGTTTGAAGGGAACTGGTGTGAGTTTGCGGTGAAAATATTCCTTTCTATTCTTTGAAATGCTGCCTCAGGTTAACAATTCTTTGGTTTCATCACAAGAATCTTGCCTTCAGCATCAAACATGGACTGCAACATGACTTTCTCACACCACTCTAATGCTCCCCAGAACTCACACTTAGCAGGACAGTGTGGAGACCAAATGAGGCAGTATGAGGAACCAATTTGCAGGACGCTGTATAACGGAGGGACATTTGTTTCCATGTCTTGCCATAATAGCATTTCTTACTGTAAATTCATAGGTTGAGATTGATGATCTTAAGTTGCATGCATACCTATAACTACTTCAAAGAACAGCCCTTTGGTATATTTTTCACTGGAATCAGATATCAAGTCATAGAGTGTAGATGTAAGCTAGAAAATGCAGTAAGTGGACTAGGCAATATGGTTGCTTCTACCCAACATCACCTGCCATTCCTCTCCAATGACACTATGATTTTGCTATAGATGACAGCTGTTGGAGGGAGCCCTAGGTTTTATGTTCAAATTCACTCTGCAGCAGTAACAAATGGATTGAAAGAAAAGAACAGCTAAATTCATTCATTATTTTCCAGTACTGGGCTCCAATCTTGCTTCCTTTCCCCTGGAAAATGGCAGCAAATAGCAGAGGAAGCTTCCCAACCAATCAGATTGGTACCCACCCCACTCTTTCACAAGTAGTGGAGTGAGAGTAGGGAAGGGAAGTGTATAAGGGATATTTGTCTTCATATTTACACCTACTTTTCTGTGTGCTTGCATCTTACTTCCACTTCATACTTCCTTCTTTATTTTCCACCTATTTTCTTCCTTTTTTTCTTACTCACCATCTTATATTCTTCTACAATTTTCTCAATTTCTTCCAAGGTAGTCTATATTTCTTTTCTCATTTCCCCAAATATGAGTACTCCTAAGTAGGAATGGGACTGGGCTAGAATTAGAAAAGTTTGTATCTTCATTAATTTATCACTTCTTAAAAAAGATTTTGGTTTCATAAGTATGGTAGATTGTATTTTCCAAAGATGACCACAGTATATTTCCCACCCCTCATGCTCTTCTAGAAACTTGCCCCTCCACCATCAAACGGTAGAGGCATATGTTTCTCTTCTTGAACATGGTAGGACTTTGTGACTGTCTTGGCTAATAGAGTATGATGGTGTTATCTTGAGACACTCAGTCTTGGAACTCAGTCACCATGCTATGAGAAAGCTTAAGCATCCCCTGGAGGGGCCCAAATGGAGAAGAACCAAGATGGTTGTACAAGCTCTGGCTGACCTTCCAGCTGAAAGCCAGCATCACCTTGGTGGCCATAAGAGTGAGTCATTTTGCTCTGAAGATATCAATCAAATCCATCTGGTATAGTTTGTCATTTAAAGCTGCTGTGTCCTTGTTGATTTTCTTTCTGAGAGATCTGTCCATTGATGTCAATAGGGTGTTAAGAACCCCCACTATGACTGTATTTCTGTCGATCCCTCCATCTATGTATGTCAAGATTTGCTTTATATATTTAGGTGTTCCTTTGTTGGGTGCAAAATGTTTACAAGGGTTATATCCTCTTGTAGGATTGCTCTCTTTATCATTGCATAATGTCTTTGTCTTATTGTAGTCTTTGTTTTACAGTCTTTTTGTCTAAGTATTGCTACCCCAGGGTTTTGTTTTGTTTTTTCCATTTCTTTTCATGAAACATCTTTTCCAACCCTTTACTTTCAGTCTCTGCATTTATTCTGAGATGGGTCTCTTGTAGAGCATATATATGGATCAGATCTTGTTTTCATATCCATTCAGCTACCCTATGTCTTTTCATTGGAGTATTTAAGCTATTTACCTTTAAACCAATTATTGATAGGTATTTATTGCCATTTTATTGTTTATAACTATGTTCCTCTATGTTTTTCTTCTTTTTCTTAAAGAAGAGTCTTTAACATTTCTTGTAATACTGGTTGGGTGGTAATGAACTCCTTTAGCTTTTTCTTGTCTGGGAAGCTCTTTATTCCTTTTTTTCCATTTTAAAGGATAGCCTTGCTGGGTAGTCTTGATTGTAGGGCCTTGTTTTTCATCACTTTGAACATTTTGTGACAATCCTTTCTGGTCTGAAGTATTTTTGTTGAGAAATACTCAGGTGGCATCGTATGCTAAGATTTATCCTGAGTCCTGGAGGGGCTCATTTCCCCTGCATAGAGGTCTGTGCAGACACAGGGATGGGCCTGATTGGGGTGCAAAATGTCCAATGGGCAGAAGCAGCAACAATTAGGGCAGGGCAGGGCTTGAGGCCTCTAGACTGGCTGTTGGTCACTGTCATTGCAGACATCAATCCAGGTCAGTGGGGAACAGCTGGCCAATGGGGACCCCACCCTACCTCCACCAGTGAGGAGCAGGTATGTCATACCTACTGAGGGCCAGAGCACTCTAAAAGTGAGTGAGTGTGGTCACTGTGGGGGATGGTGTGTTTGGGGAACCAGGGCCTGGGGATGGCTGGAGGACTCCTCCCCCGAAGCCACCCAGACTCTACAAGCAGGTCATGACTTCCAATTCCAACTTGGAGCGCAGTAGCCAAGTTCGACCAACCACGCTGAAAGACCTGGAGCTCATGGAGGCAGAGCCCAAGGGTGAGAAGGTGGAGGAGGTGAGGGTGAGATGGGGGATCAAGGTACACGTGAGTTTGTAGGGAGAGATTGGTGCCAGACACATAGGGAGAACCCTCAGAGACTGGCATCCCAGAAGGAGCAAAGATTGGCCTCAAACCACCCATCTGATGGACTGCCAGCAAGAAGGATGTCCTGGGGTGGGTCCTGGGCTGAGGCTTCTCTGGAAGGCACTGACTGTGTTCTATCTTTTGGGAGGGAGCACATGGAAAGGAAGGTGATCTTTTCTCTTCTTACAACTCCAGTACAAGCCTAGAAGGTAGAGCTAGCTCCTGCTTTAACACCTGCTGTACATCTTGAGGAACCGGATGTAGGGATAGACCAGGAGGCTGCTCCAGACCTGGAGGGATGTCCACCTCCAGTGGACATGCGACCTCCAGAGGTCATGCCACCTTGGCAGCCACTCCAGTTGCAGCTCTGGAACTGGGGCTGGCCTGTGCAGTCCCTCCTGATCTAACTGAGGCCTACCACCTCTGCCTGAAGAGCCCTCCCCAGAACCTGTCCTGGCTCCTCACACCAGAAATATCCCAGGGCCAGCTCTTGAGGTGCTCGTACAATCTGTTCACCCACTCCCACCAGAATTTGTTTTACCCCTTGTTTTGACCTTTAATTTTTGTTTTCTTTTTCAAATTCTTTTTAGTATGGTTTATTTTAAGTTATAAATAAAAGTTATTGTTTGTATTTTAAATTGTACCATTCCTGAACATGAAGTACGTTTGTGATGCTGTGCAACCATCACCACTGTCTAGTTGCAGAGTCTTCCATCGTCCCAAAAGGAAACTCTGCACCAAAAGTACTCACTCCCCACTCCTCCCACCCCTGGAAACCCCTGACCTGCTCTCTGTCTCTGTTTCTTTACCTACTTTGAATGTTTTCTATAAATGGAATTTTACAATAGGTTCCTATTTGTGCCTGCTCACATATTTTTGTTTTTAAATCTGAAATTGCATTTAGATTATTTGGAAAAGAAATCCGAGATGGATTAGAAATCAGATATAGAAAAAGATATCAATGGTGTATTTTTATATAATTAGAACAAATATTTCAAAAATTTATATGGAACCACAGAAAACCCAGAGAAAGAAGAACGAAGTTGGAGGAATTATACTATCTGATATCAAACTATACCACAAGGCCATAGTAATCAAAACAGCATTGTCCTGGAATAAAAAGACACATAGATCAATGGAACAATAGAGGGCCCAGAATAAACCCCACACATTTATGGTCAATTAATATTTGACAAAGGAGGCAAGAACATACAGTGGGAAAATTGGACAGATAAGTGTAAAAAAAAAACAAAAAACAAAAAAAGAAACTAGACCACCTTCTTACACCATACACATGAATAACCTCAAAATGTATTAAAGACTTAAATGCAGGACTCAAATACCATAAAAATCCTAGAAGAAGCATAGAAAGTAAAATTTTGGACATATCTTGTAGCAATATTTTTTCTACATATTTTGTTTCCATATATTTTTTCTATATTTTGTTTTAGGTAAGGGAAACAAACAAAAAAAAAGCAAATTGGACTGCATTAAACTAATGATTTTTTGCACAGCAACAGAAACCATCAATAAAATGAAAAGACAGTCCACTGAATGGGAGACCATATCCACAAATGATACAGCTAATAAGGGGTTAATATCCAAAATTTATAGAAAACTTACACTACTCAATACCATAAAAACAAACAATCCAATTAAAAAAAATGGATGAAGTAACTGAACAGACACTTCAGTTCAGTAACTGAACTGAAAAGGACTTACAGATGGCCAATAGATGTATGAAAATATGTTCAATGTCACTAATCATCAGAGAAATGCACATAAAAACCACAAAGAAATATCACCTCATGACTATCAGAAAGTCTATGATTGCCTTGGCTGATCTGGCTCAGTTGGTTGGAATGTCATTCTGTAACCAAAGGTTGCTGGTTTGATTCCTGGTCAGGGCACATACATGGATTGCGGTTTTGGTCCCCAGTAAGAAGTATATGATCCCTGGTCCCCTGGGTGCGTTCAGGAGGCTACCAATTGATACTTCTCACATTGATGTTTCTCTCTCTCCCTTCTTCTCTTGCTTGCTCTCTCTAAAAAAGCAATAAGAAAATGTCTTCATGTGAGCACTAAAAAAAAAAAAAGAATGTCTATTATCAATGAACAACAAACAACAAGTGTTGGGGAGGGTGTGGAAAAAAGGGAACCCTTGTGTACTGGTGGTGGGAATGCAGACTGGTGCAGCCACTGTGGAAAGCAGTATAGAGATACCTCAAAAAATTAAAAACGGTACTGTCTTATGACCCAGTGATTCCACTCCTGGAATTATGGAAATATATCTGAAGAAACCTGAAATGTAAATTCAAAAGAATATATGTACCCTTATGTTTGTTGCAGTGTTATTTACAGTAGCCCAAATTTAGAAGCATCCCAAATGCCCATCAGTAGGAGAATGTATAAAAAAGCTGTGGTACATTTACATTACGGAATACTACTTGGCTATAAAAAGAATAAAATCTTACATTTTGTGACAGCATGGATGGACCTGGAGAGTATTATGCTAAGTGAAATAAGCCAGTCAGAGAAAGACAAATACCATATGATTTCACTTGTATGTGGAATGTAATGAACAAAATAAACTAATAAACAAAATAGAGACAAACTTGCAGCTACAGAGAACAGACTGGCAGTTGTCAGAGGGGAGGGGGTTTGGGGGACTGGGAGCAAATGTGAAGGGTTTAAGCAAAGAAAAAAACCTCATAAACACAGACAACAGCATGGTGATTACAAGAGGGAAAGAGAGTGGGGGAGGTAGAAAAGGGTAAAGGAGGGTAAATGTTGATGGAAGGAAGCTTGACTTTGAATAGTGAACACACTATACAATGTATAGGTAATGTATTGTAGAACTATAGACTAGAAACCTGTATAATTTTATTATCCACTGTCACCCCAATAAATTCAATAATAAAAAAAGAAGTGAGACATTTTGAAAATGGCTTCTCCAATCTCCAATTGAGCTGTCCCAGTTGATGCTACAGAGAACAGAGACAAGCTATTTCTTAAAAATTCTACCCAAATTTCAGATTCATGAGCAAAATAAATGTATTATTTTAAGCCAATAATTTTATTGTGTATCAATAGATAATAGATACACTGAAATTCGTTTTTTTCTAGAACTTTTCATATTTAGTGTTTAGGAGAGCACATCTCAAATTCTGTCACATTTTAAGCAATTGCCATTCAATTATTTAGTGTATTTTGTTTGAGTCTCAGGTGCTAATTATCTTACAAATTTTATAAAATCTTGTTATTCAAAGTCTGGGCCAGGACCAACAGCATCAGCTTCACTTTGAACATTGATAGACATGGGGAATCCAGGGCACTACCCCAGACTTACTGAATTCAGAATCTGCATTTTAACAAGATGCCCACCCAGATTTTTTTGTTAGAGTGTAAGAAGTACTGGTATAAAGAACAAATTGGTAACACAAATGCAGCTATAGACACTAGACAAAGAATTCATTGTTTATTTTTCATTGGCTTTTATTGCCCCCCCAGAAATCAGGAGGCTATACATGTGGGGGTTGAGGATGAGGGAGATGGAGAAGAAGTGTAGAAGTAGAAATGACTGGGAAAGCAAGGACCTTGGAGCCCAGGAAGGTCTAGGGGTTCTAGCCTGATGAGGCATATTTCAACTGTTTTCCTCTGGTGGGCTAGGGACATTATGGAGAATAAGGGAGAGGGACAGTAGAGACACTTTAACTTTTTCATAGTTAACATTTTTCATAGTTGACGACATTCTATTATAGCATAGGCTTTTTTTTTTTTGCAAATGCCTAGACATATGAAAATGTGTAGGTTTGTTTTGTAAAATATAGTATTAAAGCCCTTTAGGATTTCATAGGAGGAAATGTTCTCTAAGATGAAAAACAGCATCTAATTGTTGGCTCCGTAAGCTGGGGTTTGAGTGCCGACACATCACGCCCTCTTTTGGGTGAGCGCCTGCGCAGTGTTGACCCCAGCCCTAGAGCACAAAAGAGCCCCTTTACCTTCATATCTGATTTTTCAAGACATGCAGCATGTATTATGTGTATCTGCAGTCTATTCTCTACAGGTTACATTTTTTTTTTTTAATCCTCAAAAGTTCAGTTCTCCGCAGCAGACAGGACTTGTAGAACTTTGTGTGTTAATGACAATAATCTTGCATTCAGTGGTAGGTTTGTTTCCTCTACAGTCTCACCATAAACTTGTCATCGTCGTCCGGATAGCCTACTGCGCTGCATGATTACAATACGGTCACTTACAGAGCGTAGAAAAATGACGGACTATTACAAGGCAGCTGGTTTGAAAAGGACAAATACAAGCATCCAAACAAGACCACTCGGTGTCATTAGAACACTTACAGGAGTTTAAAAAACTCATATACTGGGATGACATCTTTATTCCTAGAAATACCTACTTTCTTCTCTTTCTGATCCTATTTTCTTGTAAGAGGTGACTTCTCTCTCAAACGGATTGCAACTCTCTCATGTTTTAAAGATGCCATATAAAAGAGCTAGTAGTCACCGGGCAGTGGTCATATCAAGGTATGTAGTAGAACTATAGCTGGTCACTTAGGCAAATGGATTATGCTTATATCCACCCTGACCACACCCTTGAAATGAGACACTTGAGAATTTAAATGTAGTCATGCTGTCTATGCCTTAGGAAGTGGAAAGAAGAGGATATATGAAGGTGTACTGCCCTCTCCATACGTATATCCAAGTATGCCTTCCAAAATATAAGGGGGAGAATTGAGTGTTATTTTGGCTGGGGCTTTTCAGAAAATGCTCTTCTCAAATGCTCACTGAATTAAATGACAAGGAGTTGGTTATCTCACATAAGAAGTCCAGAGGTAGGTGACTTCCTATTAACTCATTAGGGTTTATTTCTATCTCTCTGCTCCGCCGATCTCAGTATACACATCTTGTCCTCAGGCTGGCTGGCTTCAAGGTCAGAAGATGGCTGCAGCAGCTCCAGGTCCTCATATTCTCATGGCAACAACAGGAAGTGGAGAAAGAAATCTACTTTTAAAATTGAGGAAAGGTTTTCCAAGTAGTCCCTTAGAAAATCCTCTTTATATTTCGTTTGCCAAATTCGCATCAAATGTCCATGCCTGAACCAGTCACTGCAAAGGAAATGGGAACATCGCTGTTGACAGATTTATCAGGACAGTCTCCCAAGTCTCAAGGGAAAAGCCTGGTGTGTTGCAACCATTCAAGGCCTGCCAGGTTCATGGTATTCGGGCAGTCAGAAGAATATTCACAGGCCATTGGGATGTCTGGCATGCCTTTATTTACAGGTGGGCGAGCCACGCATGTGCAAGCTGTGTCTATCTGCATGTCTCTGCCAGTCTCTGCATGTCACCTGTGCCTTCTGCATGGCACACAGTGTGGCCCTTGCTCCCCAGTGTGGCACATGTGGTGGCACCCAGCAGGGAGTCCCTACCTGCTTAAGTCCTAGAGGTGAACAAAGCCAGCTTCAAGCCAGAAAATTGTAGAACGTAGCATTCTTCTACGCATGCAAGCCCACTTCATGTTACGGGAACACTTTATTGGACCCAGTCTCAAGGCTATGAAAACACTGGTTATCAGGACCCTCCGAGGCTGTGGGAACACTGCTCCCTTTGGTTACCCAGACACCTGGGTGAGGAAGCCAGACTGCTGCGCTTACCCCACACCTGGATAACTGAGCAAAATACAGTGTTTTGCTAGCAAGAAAAGAGATAGAAAGTGGCAAATAGCCCTGAAATGAGAATGAACACCCATGTTACAGAGAATCATCTAAAATATTATAATAGTATTAAAATGATTAAAAAAGAAGGAGAAGGGTCAGGTCAAGGAACACGTATAAAGGACCCATGGGCAAAGACAACAGGGCGGGGGATTGAATGTGGGAGGTGGGGGGTGGGTAGAGCAGGGGAAAGTAATGGGGGAAAATGGGGACAACTAATTGAACAATAAAAAAATTTAAAAAAATGATTAAAAAAGAATAACAACAATCATGACACTTGAATTAATTGAATTAATTTTGTTTTACAAATTTCACTCTAGTTTTTTTCCACATGCACATACACTTTTACATAGTTGAAATTTTAATTCTGTAGTCTGTGTATATTTGTATATATTTTATATTATTATTATCACTTTTAACAATCAAATTCTCTTTTATTGAGTTGATGTAACATTTTAATACATTCTACCATTTGAATTTTTTCCTAGTGTGTTAATTACTGCTTTTAATCTCTGTAAGAGAAACAAAGTTAACAGAGGACGATTGGGTTCCTTCTAAGCCAACGTTTCCAGATCTCAGGACTACTGACAATTTGGAGGGATCTTTTCTTATTATTGACAACACTACAATAACCCTTTAAAATGGATGTTTAAGCCCTGGCTGGTGTAGCTCAGTTGATTGAGCGTGGGCTGTGAACCAAAGGGTCGCCGGTTTGGTTCCCAGTCAGGGCACATGCCTGGGTAGTGGGCCAGGTCCCCAGTGGGGGCCACATGAAAGGCAACCACACATTGATGTTTCTCTCCCTCTCTTTCTCCCTCCCTTCTCTTCTGTCTAAAAATAAATAAATAAAATCTTTTAAAAAATGGATGTTTATATTAACTGACACATAGGAAAAATGATGGCAAGTAGTCAGAAGATCACTAGACTTGGAGTTGGAGACGAGAATTTTGTTAACCTTGCTACATGCTTGCTGCATACTCCTGACTTGTTTTTCAATCTTTTGGGTCTCAGTTGCCCTTCTCGGAAAAGATAAAGTTGGAATAAAATTCTAAGATCATTTCCAGTTCCAATTGTCCACAATTTTGTGAATTCTCAGATCCTTTGAACAGCGTAAGTGCTTGGACCTCAGGTTAGAATACTTAGTAGAGGCACAGAGATTGAAAGCTGGTCAAAGAACACCTGAGTGTAGCCAGCATATTTTAATGGAATGCGAATGCAAATGCATTTTCAATAGAGCATGTGCTCTCCATTTAGCCACAGTTTTCTCCACTTTTGTTGTTCCACACTAGGGCGCTTTCACAGCACCTGTTTCTCCCCTGAAGGGCTTTGAGTCTTCGCCCTCTGGAAGGAGGGGAGATGGTGGCAGTGGAACGAATCACTCACCTGAACCCAGCACTCGAGTTTCCAAGGAAGTCTTCTTTTGGAGTATTGCAAAGGCAGCCTTATTTGTTCGCAGGATCTAGTGATGGCTTCCACGTTATGCACATAAACACCTTGTCAGGCACCAGAGACAGGTTGGAGAGGATGATTGATGGGAGTGGGCTTGTGAAATCGCACCTGCTGTCACAGCAGATGGGGAAAGATTTGGGAATAACCTGTGGAATTGCTGATCCTTTTTTGAAAATTCACTCCTGAAAACATTATTTTAGCATTTTTTTTTTAAACAGACTTTAGAAAGAGCCAGTATCACAAACCAGACTCTAGGACAGTGACTACTGAGTTTTCAAGAGTATAATTTCAATAAAATAGCAAGAAGCCTTCACCAATCAGGTGAACTGGTGCTTAAGCTCTGGGGTAGTGAAGCAACTCTTTCTTTGTCAAGCAAAAAAAAAAAAAAAATGTCATTCAGGCTGCAATTCCTGGCTGGTATTGGGTTCGCATTAGGTATATAAGCCTGGCCTCAGTAAATGTCACCCTAGTCCATGCCTAGCATTGCTGCTGCAGCACATAATGCATTCTAGGGTGGAAAAAGGAGATAACATAGACTTTGTACAGAGCAAATCGATGGATGGACCATGGAAAACACGGGCCACTTACACCAGCAGGGAATCCATGCGGAAGTGCTCTGAGGTTTCGGTTTTGACCTCATTCCATTGTGGGCCCTATTCTGTATAACTTTTATGCTACCCCAATTTTACCTGATATACATTTTAAAAATTATTCAACAACTAGTTATTGAGTTTCCACTATGTTTACTGTACTGTTTTATGGAAGATACAAAGAAGTGTGTCTGGGTGGGTAGAAAATGCACATGTATTAAACTAAGAAGAAAGGGAAGAGTTTAACAGAACTAGGAAGCAGGCTTCAAGAGAATAGCTTCAAGGTCAGATATGACCAAATCCAAATGAACCCTGCAGACCTGTGTGGGAGGAGGAGGTAAAGGCACAGCATTTGAGTGGAACAGGAAGACTTTCCAGAGAAGCTGGGAATTTATTTGGGCCTTACAAGGTTCATGGGAGTTAGGCCTGAGCTAGGGTATGGAAAGGGAGAACAGTTTCACCTAGCAGCACCTAAAGTCTCAGAGAGTGCATTCATTCATTTCTTTGTTAGTTTGTTCATTCATTCATTCAACAAATACTTATTGAGCAGTATAAGCAAATAACTTATTGAGCAAACAAGCCTGGCATAGAATCTGCTCTGATAGAAAGAGATAGAGAGTGAAACCAACTGACAAAGGACAGTCTCAGGTGGTGGTGAGCATTATGCAGAGAGGTAGAACTGGGTGACATGACAGTGATTGGGTGTCAACAGTAGAGTAGATGGTTTCTTTGTTTCTCTGAAGAGGTGATGGCTAAGCTCATATTTGATCAACAGAAAGCAGCCAGCCATGTAAAAGTCAGAGGAAGAGCATTCCCTGCAGAGGGAACAGCTGGCGCATGTTCCCTGAGGTGGGACATGTTTGGCACATTTGAGGAGGCCAATGTCATCAAAATGTATTGGATGACGGGAGGAATAGAAGAGGGTGAAGCTGGGGAGGCAATATGCCAGGTGGTACTGGAGTTTGTATTTTATTCTAAGTGGGACGGAAGCCATTCGAAGGCATAAGAAGAGAAATGTTACATCTGATCTGCAGATCTCTCTGGCTGCTGTAGGAGAATGGATCACAGCAGGAGCAAGAGGCGAAGCAGCGACCAGTAAAGAGGTCACTGTGGCAATCCCGAGGCACAGTGATGATTCTTTGGACTCCAGCGGTGGTACTGGAATGGGGGAGAAGTGGTTACGTTTGGGTTACATTTTGGAAATAGAGTTGATGGGATTTACCAATAGATTTGATTTGGGCATGAAGGAAACGGAGTTGCTAAAATAGTGATGGAATTGGACTCAGTTATTAAGAATGTGCTGGTTTCTCTGAAATGCTTATGGCACTTCTATCACAGGATTGAGCTCTCCAAACAAAAATAAGCATATTGTGAGATTAATGAAGGATGACCAAAGGAGAAAACCAATGGCTATGTATTCAGAGCTTGCTATAGCAGAGGAGTCAGCCACTGTCACTTGTGTTTTGGCAGAAGCTCAAAGTTAGGCAGAAACACAAAAGCAGGCAGCCTTCTGGTAGAAAAAGCGGCTTCAGGTACTCCCCAGTGGGAGGCTGTTGGTATGGGGAGCTGTAGACAGGTCAGCCAGAAGTGAGGCATCTTATGTGATGGTTAGGGGTGCTTGCTTGGCTTTTTTTTTTTTTTAGTTAGCCCTAAGACGCAAGTGAGAACAAAACATAGGGAAGCTGTCAGTTACTAATCAAGCCCTGGCCACTTGGGGCTGATTGTTACCTAAGTTATTTGTTAGCTTTCTTATCGTCATTACAGACAGTAATCTCTGTTCCTGAAATTCTGATTTATAGGTACCTTGCTCACTGGCTTGTTTATTTGTAGATAATGGGTTAGATTCCAGGGCAGCTTGATGCGTGTTGTAGGGAAAAGTTCTATTTTTTTAAAAAGATTTTATTTATTTATTTTTAGAGAGAAGGGAAGGGAGGGAGAAAGAAAGTGAAAGAAATGTCAATGTGTGGTTGCCTCTCATGTGTCTGCCCACAACCCAGCCATGTGTCTGACTGGGAATTGAACCAGCGACCCTTTGGTTTTTACAGGCCCACACTTAATCCACTAAGCTACACCAGCCAGGGCCCAAAGTTCTATCTTTACATATGGTCTGCCCTGGCCATTTTATGATTGTATATTCAGTCTCTCAATGTCTCGATGCACTTGTTTTTATTTTCAAAGGAGGTTATAAACGTCTATATATTTCTTCAAGCTCCTGCAAGTTTATATTGCCTCATCTCTTCATTGTTCCCTGTGTCTAACTCTGCTCCAACAGCAGTTTTCTGTTGGAGATTGGACTGTCTTTCAATGGTGAAAGGGTCAGGCCCATTTTCCAGCCCACCAGACTGCACGTGACCCAGTCAGGCCAGATTTCCGACCCACCGGACTGCTCATGACTCAGTTATCCCAACTCACCTGAAAGCCTGCAGCTTAATTGAAACTCTCTCCCACCTCCTACAGTAGACATCTAATGCCAGCCATAATGGCCTGTGGTCAGACTGATCCCCCTGTACCTAGGAACAGCCTGGCCCTTTACCTAACCCATTGTCTCAGCTCACATCCTGGATCCCTGAGCACCTGCCTGGAAGAATAAGAGACTAACCCCTCTCTCATTCCCCCACAAACCCCATACTTTTTCTTAAAAAACCCCATTCTTGCCTCCTCTCAGGACAGCAGTCTGTCCAGACTCAGCCCACCTGTAAGTGCCGCTTCGAATAAAGGCACTGGGATCATACCATCCAGCTCCACCTGTCTATCTCTTGTGCATTTCTAACAAATGGCTCATACAGCAATCTCCTCTATTAGGTGACTATTTTATTTATTTGTTTAATAATTTAAAGATTGTTTAAATTACAATTGACATACAATATTAGATTAGTTTCAGGTGTACAACATGATGAGTAGACATTTACATAACTTAGGAAGTGATCACTCTGCTAAGTCTAGTACCCGTCTGACACTAGGTGACTATTGTGGCATACTCATCGAGCTTTCAATCCTAATGCCCAGAGTTACTTAATGACATTTACGTCCACATATTTCCATTGAAAAAAGAACATTCTCTAGAGTTCACAGTGTTTCCCAACTGGTGCTGACAGGCAAACTTTGTTACTGGTCTAAAACAACATAAATACAGAAACTGAGAGGGAGCATTCAGAAACATTTATAGTCATTTGACTAAATAATTTGATATCTGTCGAACTTTAAATTTTAGGCTTATGTGTCTCTTCACCCTACCCCCATTCATCAATTCAAACTGAATTGTAAATTAAAGAAAAAAGCCTGGACTTTGATAGCATTACCAGATGGGGACCAGGCTGAATCTGCCTTGGGCTGGCTGGAGGCATGTGGGTTCTTGACTTTGTGCAGGAAAGAGTTCACAACAGAAGTCCAGGTGATTTTAAGAGTTTATTTATTAAAGCTGCGGATGGTGAGAGTTTAGGAGAAAAAAAATTCACGCCTGAGATAAGGCGTGCTAGGTGCTCTTGGGAGAGCTCATGCTGGCATCCTTTTCCTTGAGACTTTCATCTCTATTTTATCTCCCTAGAGGGTGGGAATCCTAGGGAGGTCTCTGGGGAGGGTTTCAGCAGAATATTCTATCAGCTTTTCAAGTGTGCTCTTTAATATGTTGATGTGCCAAAATGAGTACATCAAGGGACCAGGGTCATTTTCTGGTCAGCTTTGCCTCTATCTTGGATATGTTTGGTTCTAATTGGGTTTTTATACTTTGTTCCCCTGACTTCATCCATCCGTGGGTTTAGCTGGCACAAATGGCATTAAGTGGGTCTCTGTTATCTGTCTCCCTGACCACGTAAGCTATTTACTCTCTGGTTAGGGAGGACGGGTGTAAACGATTTGTTCTCAAGTGTCCTCAGTTAGGGAAGATAAGGTCTTTCCCCATTTACTAGCAGGAATTGTTTGGCCCTATTTGTCTAACCATTTGCCTCAGTTTCCTTTTCCCACATATCTAAAATTCTCCTAACATTTAACTATCCTGCCTCAATAAGAGACAGTTTGAGAAGTACTATGTGGATTCTGTACAGAGGAAGAGCTGGAACAAGAAGAGGAATTAAGAGGATAGCAAATGAGCCCGGCTGGTGTAGCTCAGTGGATTGGGCATGGGCTGGGAACCAGAGGGTCCCGGTTCGATTCCCAGTCGAGGCACATGCCTGGGTTTCGGGCCAGGTCCCCAGTGAGGACCATGTGAGAGGCAACCATACATTGCTCTTTCTCCCTCCCTTCTCTTCTCTCTGAAAATAAATAAATAAAATTTAATAAAAAAAAAAGAGGATAGCAAATAGTTGATGCTTACACATGGGGTCAGAGACCTGCGTCAGACCTGACTGAAGAAGGGCTGTTTACCAGCCCAGAGACTCCCTCTGCCGACCTCTCAGGAGGTTTCCTGAGTCAACAGGGGCTGCACTGGGCTTCTGTTTCACGAGCTTTACTGACACAGAGCATCCCTACTGCACAGGAGAGCATACTATGGCTTGGTGGGCAGAAGTGGCGTGGGGAGGAGGGAGCTGAGGAACACACTTCCTTGTGTCCTTACTGGAATTGTTCTCAAACACTATCACCTCCCCTTGTTGGGGCTTATGTCTGTCTAAATCGTGGCTTCCTTCACCCATTAAAGGCACAAAGGGATGCAACATTCAAGTCTAGAAAAGGAAATCTTAAAACAAGCATCCTAAATTTTATTTGTTCCGTTTTTCCGGGTAGAAGTGAATGTGCACATGTAGTTTGATTATATAAATGCTTTTTGTAACCGAAAGCAGTCCAGCTGCCTGCAGCACTGAAAGCCAACACTCGAGAGGCAGGTGCTGACGTAACAGAGAGTGGTTTATTTTCAGGTGCTGGCCACCTGGAAGTTCGGGGACTCATGGCTCAAAGTCCACCTTCACCTCTCCATGGAGGCAGAGGTTTTCATAAGGAGGGAGAGAGGAACAGAACAAGAGATCAAGGGAGGCAGTAGCAAAGTTCTCTACACACCGACTAGCACAGTCCATTCTAGTAAGGCAAGTGAGTGATGGTCTGGTGTGCGTCATCCTGGTTTGTTCATCCTGGCTTCCTGTCATCCTGGCTTCATGGCTGAAAGTCAGCAAATCTCTGGAGCTGAAATGCCTGAAGGTCGGAGTCTGTATCTTTTGAAGTTAGTTCCTAGGATTCTTATATAAGCATGCTGTTTATCTATGGCAGAGGTGGCAAGCACAAGGCCCGCGGGCCGAATCCAGCCCTCTATCTTCTTTTATCTGGCCCAGCACCTTATTTCTACCCAGCGGAAGCACCGTGCTCTCGCTTAACTGTTAAGGAGTAATTACATTTATACAGTCCTAAAATTACATTTGGCCCTTTGAAGGCAACTGCGAGGCTGATGTTGCCCCCGGTTAAAATGAGTTTGTCACCCCTGCTCTGTGGTTACGTGATAGTCAGAGTCAGCACTTACAGAAACAATGTCAAAGAGTGGAAGGCTGAGATAGAATTTCCCACCGTTACCATTTTCCACTGTGATGGTTTCAGTTAGCTTTTCTGTTGAGTTCACTGAATAGCTACAAATTAGATTGTCTCTTTGTCCTATCCTTGGCCGCCAGACATTTGCAGAGGCTCCTGGTCAATTCTAATTTAAAACATTCTGTCCTTAGAGTACATCTGTATCTGTCAGATTTCGTGTTCGGATTTTTGATTCATAAAATATGGT
The DNA here is from genome assembly GCA_004026765.1 of Micronycteris hirsuta. Lineage (NCBI taxonomy): Eukaryota > Metazoa > Chordata > Mammalia > Chiroptera > Phyllostomidae > Micronycteris > Micronycteris hirsuta. Next base: position 122,985 of record PVJI01001304.1, read on the forward strand.
TAAGGTGTCAATCAACATCTATCCTTCTTCACCTTAGTGACCTAGATAGCACACCCTAAAGGACATCCCCAAATGACATAGCCAATGTGATTTTTGTCCTCCTCCAAGTCAGTATTTTAGACTCAGTTTCCTTGTTCTCTTTCCATCCAGCTGATGGTTTTCCTGTCTAGTTGTGTTTTAGAAGGCACACCCTGGTAAGTCACCTTGGAACTCTGAATCCATGGTACTTTCTGTCCTGTGCAATCTCTAAAGAGGTGCCAGAAGTGCTAGTGTTTCTCATCTTACAAAACCGTAGTGCATCCTGTTGTCAGTTTTCCTTGTGATGAGCTTGGACTTAACTACTTGCTTTTCTCTGTTCCTTTGAAAGCAAACATGCTGTCTTGTCTCACAAAAGTTGCTTTCTACCTTGCCTTCTTCCACAGGAAAGACTGACATAGTCTTGGATCATATTGCAAAGATTTCTTTCCTTTGAAATCACTCAGGTCAAACAAATTCTCCTCTTGTTTTCAAGTCGTTTGTCACAAATGTTCAGAGTAAAGCCTGCTTCTCTAGTCATCTACTGTGAAGGAGGAACGACGTTCCTAAGACACAGGGGAAGCTTGCCTGTGGTCAACTCTTAGGAAATTCCCCCAGGTAGGTATCTCCAATCAGCTCTAGTCTATTCTTCAGTGATTTTCTTTGAAAAGGAACCCCTTGACGCTGAACCAGAGTCTTGTCAAGTGCTTTCAGCCTTGTGGGAAGCAGGGGGAAGATAAGAAGGGTGGGAGAAAGAGGGGGGAGCTGGGGGAGCTTATGAATCTCCTACCAAATACCAGTAAAACCTTTTCTAGAGGAAGACCTGGATTCTAAGGGGAGAATGTTATTTCATGTGACTTACTTTTGTTTCATTTTTGTCCTATTTGTGGTAACTGGGAAATACTTTCAGAAATCTGTATGAAATGTAAACCAAGCACGTGCAACCTTAATCTGGTTAAGAAGTACAGCTGACATTGTGCTGTTCCACCAGGCATGTCTAAGGGCAATGATGCACCCCAGCGAGTGTGAACATCGAAGTGAGGCCATGTTAAATGTCTGCAATCACATAGTCAATAAAATGTAACATTATAAAAATATTTCAGCTCCAGCTGCGTGGCTAAGTTGTTTGGAGCATTGTCCTGTACACTGAAAGGTTGCAGGTTCAATCCCTGGTCAGGGTACCTTCCTAGGTTGCAGGTATGGTCCATGGTCGGGCGTGTACAGGAGGCAATTGATCAATGTTTCTCTCTCTTGTCTCTCACATCAATGTTTCTTTCTCTCCCTTACTCCCTCTCTCTCTTTTTTAAAGATTTTATTTATTTCTTTTTAGAGAGGGGAAGGGAGGGAGAAAGAGAGAGAGAGAAACAGCAATGTATGGTTGCCTCTCACATGGCCCCCACTGGGGACCTGGCCCACAACCCAGGCCTGTGCCCTGACTGGGAATTGAACCTGCGACCTTTTGGTTTGCAGCGCGCGCTCAATCCACTGAGCTACACCAGCCAGGGCTCCCTTACTCTCTCTTTAAAATCAATAAAAAAAAATCCTTGGGTGAGGATTAAATATGTATATATAAATATATTGTGCTTGTATATAAATATAAAAATAAATATATAAGTATATCTATAAATAAATAGAAATAAGTAAAAATATATAAATACATAAACATGAAATATATATTCATATATTACCCATATTTTTTGGACTGTAAGATGCACTTTTTTCCCCAAATTTGGGAGGAAAATGGGGGTACATTTTACAGTCTGTTATTTATGTTATTAAATATTTTGCCACATTTTTTGCTTCAAAATTTTTTTTTCTATTTTCCTGCTCAAAAACCTAGGTGCATCTTATGGTCTGAAAAATATGATATGTAACATATATAAACATATATATATATTTCAATTATTCACAAGTTAGTTAAGCAAAGTAACTGAGTTCTACAGAAGTCTTTATGACTCATGCAGTAACAGAGTCTGGCAACTAGAGACAATTAAGACATGAAGTGACTTAAAGTTGTGGCCTTGTAGTTAAAAATCTAGATAGTTTTACTTTCCAGTTTGAAGTTAATGCAAAGTGGGGAGGGATAGCCAGTATATTGCAATGTTAGTGCAATTACAATTCAAAAGGGTTAAATAGAAAGAATTTATAATTATAATATTATAAAAAGCTTAAAATTATAATTATATCTGCCACATGTAAAATACCAATTTATCTAGTTAGAGGTTAGGGAGATCTGACTCTACATGACTCATGGAATTAAGACTTTGGGAAGAATTGGTTGATTGGATCATAAGTGTATTTATATTTTATTGATTATGCTATTACAGTTGTCCTGACTTTTTCCCCTTTGCCCCCTCTACCCAGCACCTCCCACTCCCTCAGGCAATCCCCCACCATTGTTCAGGTCCATGGGTCATGCATATAAGTTCTTTGGCTGCTCCATTTCCTGTACTGTACTTTACATCCCCAGGGCCATTCTGTAACTACCTATTCATACTTCTTAATCCCCTCACCTCTTTACCCATTCTCTCCCTCCCACCTCCCATCTAGCAACCTTTCGGTAACTAACCTCTTTTCTCTTCTTTTAAGAGTCTTTATTTTGAACATTTGGTCTTCTAATAATGATATGTCTTAGAGTGGGGTCTTTGCTTCCATCATAATTGGGACTCTCTGTGCTCCCTGGATTGAATGTCTATTTCCTTCACCAAATTAGGGAAGTTGTCTTTCACTATTTTTTTAGATAGATTTCCAATTTCTTGTTCTTTCTCTTCTCCTTCTGGCACCCCTATGAGGTGAACGTTGGACCTCTTAAAGTTGTCCCGGAGGCTATTTATACTATCCTCATTTTGTTGGATTCTTTTTTCCTCTTGTCATTCTGTGTGGTTGTTTTTTGCTTTCTTATTTTCCAAATCATTGATTTGATTCTCGGCTTCATCCATTCTACTGTTGTTTCCCTGTAAATTGTTTACAAAAAATCCTTTGTTTCTGATGGGATCTTTTTTACACTGTTGAGGTCCTCACTAAGTTCCTTGACCATCCTTATAACCAGTGTTTTGAACTCTGCATCTGATAGATTGCTTATTTCCATTTTGTTTAGCTCTTTTTCTGGAGTTTTGATCTGTTCTTTCATTTGGGCCATGTTTCTTTGTCTTCTCATTTTGGCAGCCTCCTGGTGTTTATCTCTATGTATTAGGTAGAGATGTTTTGACTCTGTGTCTTTGTAGTGTGGCCTAATGTAGATGTCCTGTAGGGTCCAGTGGCACAGCCTACCCTATCCCCCAAGCTGGGTACTTGAGGTGTGCTCTTTGTGTGGGTTGAGTACACTCTCCTCTTGTAGTTGAGACTTGGTTGTTGTTGGCAGATCAATGGGAGGGATTTACCCAGACCAGTCAGCTGCAAGGACTGGCTGTGACCACTGACCATCAACCTCCACCCTCCACGGAGGATCAGCTGTGCAGGGTTAGAGCGGTGGTGCTACGACGTGGTCTGCAGCTGTCCCCTGGGTAGGCTGGCCCTGGGGTTGCCTGGGTGCTGCAGGCCAGGATCAGCCTCCAGCTGTGTTTTTCCCAGGGCACCCTGCCTGAGCTAAAAGCAATCTGAGATGGCCACTACTTGTGCTGGGCTTGGAGATCCCCAGGTGAAGCCAAGCTGTGACTCTAATCTGGCTGCCTAGGGCTCACTGAAGCCAGCTGTTACTTCTTTGATACCATTTAGGACCTAAGACCAGCCATTCTTATGGAAAAACAGCATGGGTAGGCCCATAAGTTCAGTGGGATAGAAGCTCTATGGATTCCCAAGGTAGGTCACACAGTGTTAGCCAGGTTGATGGAGTCTCGGCTATGGCACCAGCCTACTGGCTCTCTGGGGGAAAGGCTCAGCAAAGAGACAATGGCCTCTGCTCACCTCTGATGCAGACCCCGGCTAGTGTGGTCCATGGTGTTGTGGCTGAGACACGAGACACGAGACAATTCACACGGACTACCAAATCCTGTGGAGAAAAAGGGACGGCACAGCTACTCTCTCAAGGGGAGAGTGCGCTGACCCTTGCCTTGACAGGCTTTTATTGTTTCTCTGGGTACATTACATGGAGGATGGTTCTCATTTACTATGCACAGGTTTGGTGTAGGTGATTACCTTTTACAGACAAGGAAAGAATTTGCTAATTACTTCAAAGAGAAGGATGTTACAGATCCAGGGGGAAAGTGGTTGAACTGGTTACACTCCATGCTTGGGAGGTTTAGCACGGACTTTAGGAAGTTACTTTAGAGACACGCAGTAAATGCTTGTTGCCTCAACCCAGGGTGAGGGAGTTTTAGCAAAAAGCAAGTCTCATAGGAGCCTAGGTACAATTCCCCACCAGATTCCCCACCAGAGAACCCATCCATGGGCGTGGGCCCTGTGTTGCTCTCCACTGGCCTCTCCAAGTGGGAGCTGGGCCCATGCCACGCGGAACTGTCTCCCATACACCTCGATGCCAGACACTTCAGTCTTTCCCTGTACACCACTGGTGCCTTTCAAGCTGTCAACCTGGTGCTGGAGCTCAGAGGGAATGAGTCTGAGTTGGTGAGTCTGTTTGTGGGTTACCCAAGAGGAACTGCTTAGGGCTGCAGAAGCCTCCTCCCCTGACTCAATGCCCATGAGTTTTTGCAGCTAGAACTTATGGGGACTTACCTTCCTGGCACTGGAATCCTGGGCTGGGGGGCCTGATATGGGTGTGGGACTCCTCACTCCTGAGATATCCCTCCTGAATTTTTATCCACATGGGTGTGGGACCAGTCTGTTCCTTGTCTGAACCCCATCTACCAATCTGGATGGATGTGGTTTCTTCAATTCTGTAGTTGTCAAGACTCCCATTCAACTTGATTTCTGACATTCCTGAGTGATAGTTGTTCTACATTGCAGTTGTAATTTTAATGTTGTTGTTTGCAGAGGTGAGCTATGCCTGCCTATGTCACCATCTTGACTGGAAGCCAGATCATAAGTTTAAAAAGATTTAGCAGTCTGATTAAAATAAAGGAAACATTTAAAACTGTGCAAATTTAGGCTCTATAAACAACAGTTTACAAAGCCAGGAGGGGAATATTCCCTGTGTGCTTTGGACTATCCAGGTATTTGCAATGCCATTGTGGGACAGAGCACATTTTGAGCAGAAGGGCCACCTTGGCGGAGGGATTGGAACCCAAGGTGGAGGACTAATGCAGTGTCTCTAATGAAAACTTTGCTTCATAATCACCCCTGGGGTTCTTTTTTAAATTGGAGTGTAATTGACAAACTTCACAGATAGGCATACCTCAAAGATATTGTGGATTAGGTCCCAGACCCACCTCAATAACATAAGTATTATTTTTTAAAAAACCAGAAATCTTTAAAAAAGTGTCAATCTTTTTGCTGGTGGAGGGTCTGCCTTCAAATTGTACAAAATGCAGCATCTGTGGAGCACCGTGTAGTGAAGCATGATAAAATAAGGTCTGCCTGTATTTAAAGTGTGGAATTTGGTAAGTTTCCATGTAAATTTGACACCCTTGAAAACATCACGATAGTGAACATATCCATCACCCCTCAAAGTTCCCTTATGTCCATTTGTGATCTCCCCCAACTATCCCTTCCTGTATCCAATCCACCTCCAGGCCACCACTGCTCTGCTCTCTGACACTATAAATTAGTTTGCATTGTTAAGAATTTTATTTAAATAGAATTACACAGCATATACTCTTTTTTGCCTTTCACTTGGCATATTTTGTATTCTTGCATGTTGTATGTATATCAATAATTCATTTATTTTTTAAAAATATTTTTTATTGAACCCTGGATGGTGTAGCTCAGTGGATTGAGTGCGGGCTGCAAACCAAAGGGTCGCAGGTTTGATTCCCAGTCAGGGAACATACCTGGGTGGCAGGCTAGGTCTCCAGTGGGGCCCACGTGAGAGGCAACCATACATTGCTGTTTCTCTCCCTCTCTTTCTCCCTTCCTTCCCTTCTGTCTAAAAATAAATAAATAAAATCTTTAAAAATATATATTTTTTATTGATTATGCTATTACAGTTTTCCCAGTTTTCCTCCTCTATCTCCCCTCTGCCCCCTGCTTAGTTCATTTCCATGGGTTGTACATATAAGTTCTTTGAGTCCTCTGTTTTTCATGCCATTTTTTATCTCTCCCCATCTACCTTATGCCTACTAACCATGCTTCTTCTTCCCTGTACTTTTTCCCCCCTGTTCCTCCCTTCCCCCTCCCCACTGAATCCCTTAGTGTGATGTCCTCTGATTCAGTTCCTGTTCTGGTTGTTTGCTTAGTTTTTGTTTTTGTTGTTTTTCTTTCTTTAAGGTTCATTTGTTGATAGTTGTGAGTTTGTTGTCATTTTACTGTTTGTATTTTTGATCTTCTTTTCCTTAGCTAAGTCCCTTTAATATTTCATATAATAATGGCTTGGTGATGATGAACTCCTTTAACTTGACCTTATCTGGGAAGCACTTTATCTGCCCTTTCATTCTAAATGATAGCTTTGCTGGATAGAGTAATCTTGGATGAAGGTCCTTGCCTTTCACAGCTTCAAATACTTCTTTCCAGCCCCTTGTTGTCTGCAAGGTTTCTTTTGAGAAATCAGCTGATAGTCTAATGGGAACTCCTTTGTAGGTAACTCCCTCCTTCCCTCTTGCTTCTTTTAAGATTCTTTCTTTATATTTAATCTTGGGTAACTTAATGATGATGTGTCTTGGTGTGTTCCTCTTTGGGTCCAACTTCTTTGGGACTCTCTGGGCTTCCTGGACTTCCTAGAAATCTATTTCCTTCTCCAGATTGGGGAAGTTTTGCTTCATTATTTGTTCAAATAAGTTTTAATTTTCTTGGTCTTCCTCTTCACCTTCTGTCACCCTTATAATTTGGATATTGGAACATTTCAGGTTGTCCCAGAGGTTTTAAAGAGTCTCTTCACTTTTTCAAATTCTTGTTTCTTCATTTTGTTATCGATGGTTGTTTATTTTTTCCTTTTGTTCCAAATTGTTGCTTTGAATCCTAGTTTCCTCACTGTTGGTTCCTTGAACATTCTGCTTTATTTCACTTTGGGTATCCTTTATTTGTTTTTCCATTTTTTGACCAAGCTCAATCAGATATGTGAGCATTTTGATTACCAGGGCTTTAAATTCTCCATTGGATTGGTTGGCTATCTCCTCATTGCTTAGTCCTCTTTCTGACGTTTTGCTCTGTTCTTTCATTTGGGCCACATTTCTTTGTTGTGGCACAGCTGATAAGTTGTAAGGGGGTGGTGCTTTAGGTATTCACCAGAGCAGGGCAACCCTCTGAGCTGTGCTGCAGCGATGCCTGTGGGGGACAGGCCAGAGAGGGAACAGTGCAGCTCGCCTGCTGTCTCTAGCTCACTTTTCAACAGACTCTTGTGTGAGACTGGGAGCTTCTCCTACCGCTGCAACCACAGTAGCCCACAGTCAACTCTGAGTCCCCTTAAGTCAGCCCCTCCCAAGCAGCCCACTGAGCTTGGCAGCCAGCCCTGCCCCCAAGGTCTGCCGTGTCACCATGGTTTTTCTGAGCTGGCCCACTGCCTTACTGGTCTGGTTGTTCTAGTTGATTTTTTCTTCAATTTCTTGGTTGTCGGAGTTCCATGCAGTTTGATTTTCTGGTGCTTTTGGTTGTTTATTGATTTCAGATTGGTTGTTGTCCTCTTTTTGCTTGTGCAAGGAAGTGAAGGGTCTCTACCAACACCTGCATCTTGGCCAGAACTCGAATTCATTTCTTTTTAATGCTGAGTAGTGTTTCATTGTTTATCCATTTCTAGTTTTTGGTTATCACAAATGAAGCATCTATGAGCATACACCTAAAAATCTTTTTGTAGATATGCACTTCTTTTCTCTTGGATGAAGACCTAGGAGGAGTGGAATGACTGGCTCATGTGATATGCATGACGCTGTTGTCTGAAGTGGTTGCACTATTTTACATTCCCACCAACAGTGTATGAAAGTTCTAGCTCCCTACACTCTTGGCAACACTGTATGAACATCCTTTTAATATTAGTCATACTGATAGATATGAGGCAATATCTCATTGTGATTTTGTGTTTCCCTAATGAATAATGATATCAAGCACATTTTCATGTGCTTTTTTACCATTTTTATATTTTGTGTTGGTGGTCTATTCAAATCCTCTCCCTACTTTATGTTGGGTACATGTTCTTATTGAGTCTTGAGAGTTCATTTCACATTTTTGATACAAGTGCTTTATATGCTGTATGATTTGCCAAGATCTTTCAAGTCTGTATGTGTCTTTTCATTCTCTATGTAGTATCTTTTGAAGAGCAAAGATTTAAAATTTTAATTGTTCAATTTATTAATATCTTCTTTTTAAGGGATTACACTTTGGTGTCTTAGGTAAGGCACTTTTGTCTAACCCAAGATCACAAAGCTTTTTTTCCATTTGTTTGTTTTTTTAAGAAATTATATAGTATTAGGTTGTTTTTTTTTTTTTTAAGATTTTATTGATTTATTTAGAGAGAGGGGAAGGGAGAGAAATATCAATGTGTAGTTGCCTCTCTCGTGGCCCCCACTGGGGACCTGGCTCGCAACCCAGGCACGTGCCCTGACTGGGAATCGAACTGGCAACCCTTTGGTTTGCAGCCCATGCTTAATCCACTGAGCTACACCAGCCAGGCCAGTATTAGGTTTTATATTTAGATCTATGATACATTTTGACTTAATTTTTGTTTATGATACAGGACTTGGATTGAAATTCAGATTTTTACATAAGGATATTCAATTTTCTACCCCAATTTTTTAAAAAAAGTTTGTTTTCCACGGAAACCTCTGTACCTTTGTGCCTTTGTACCTTTGTCAAAAATGAATGTCTATATATGTAAGGTGTATTTCTGGGCTCTCATTACCTTGATCTATATGTTTATCTCGACATCAGTACTACAGCTATATAAGCCTTGAAATCAAATAGTGGCAGACCTCTTTGACCCTGATCTTTTTCAAAATTGTTTAGCTATTCTAGGTACTTTGCATTTCCATGTGAACTTTAGCTTTTTAGCTTCTACCCAAAAAAGTCTGCAGGGATTTTTGTTGGGGTGCATTTTTTCTTTAGACCTAGTTAGGGTCTCCCTCATAAATCAATATTGAATTGGTCCAATATTCACATGGACAAAGGTGTATCTCTTCTTTATTTAGGTCTTCCTTGGTTTTTCTCAGCAATATATTTTATCATTTTTAATGTACAGTTCTTTCACTTTTTTGTAAGATATTATCTCTAAGGATCTCATATTCTTAATGCTATTGTAAATAATATTCTTCTATAATTTCAATTTCTGATGGTTGCTAGTATGTAGAAATTTAATTGTTTTTTTAATATGTTGATTTTGTATCCTGCAACCTTGTACTTATTAGTTCTATTATTTATTTACACTTATTATTTCTAGTAGAATATTTTAAGCATTCTTTTGGGTTTTATACATAGATGATCATGTCATTTGAAAATGACAGTTTTATTTCTTTCCAGTTTGGCTGACTTTTATTTTTCTCTCTCTGTCTCATATTTAAAAATTCTTACTGTTTCAGTTTTGATACTTTCTGTTTCATGCCAGCTTCACTAATCTTTTCTTCTGCAATGTCTAACCTGATACTAATTCCATCTGACAAATAATCTCCCATATTGTAGTTTTTATATCTAGAAATTTAATTTATTCTTTTTTGCATGCTTCTACTTAACTTTTTGAATTTTAAGAATGCAGTTGTAATGATGGTTTTAATGTCTTTATCTTCCAAATTTAATACCTGTGTCAGTTCTGGGTTATTTTTGATTGATTTTTTCCCTTAGTACAAGGAGTTAATAACTATTTAAATTAACCCTGAAAGAAATTTTAAAATTTCTTAGTTTAGCAACTGATTAGCAGGACAAAAATTTAAAAATCCAAATTATATATTTAAGTCACAAGGTCCATGAAAAATATCATCAAAAAGAGGCACATATATTATGAATTGATCATTAAGTGATGCGGACTCAAGCCTGTAGTGTCTGCAGTGTTATGGATGAAAATAAGTCTACCAAGGCATGATCTGCTTGGGGAGGAAAATGTGGCTGATCTCTTAAAGGAGAAGGATCAGGAACCTGTTCCTCAATGGGCTTTTATTGGATTTAATTTACATAGGAATACAGGGTGTATCAGTAAAGTTCATCAGTCATTGTCAGGCAGTAATGATCAAACAATAGATAACATTCAAAGAACACTGAGGGTTTATTTTGAGTCAGAGTCAGATAGCTAAAGGGCCATAAAACTTTGGAGAACAAACTCAATTCATGCTTGGATCCTTATCATTTAAAATGAGGGTATTAGCAAAGTAGGTTTCACAGGATTTTATGCATTCTTCCTTAGGCCTGATTGCCCAGGGGAATCCACCCTTTCCAGCACAGGGCCACACCCAACTCCAGCATTGTTTCAGGGTTAAGTCGGGTAGGGAAAGTAAGGCAGCTAAGAGATTAGGAGACTTCTTACAGACAGAATGAGGACTCAGGCTATGTCAAAACCGAGGGGGTGAGGGTCCATCACCCCCTTTTTATATAGCCCCCCAAGTCCTTCTCTGGGGGCCCCTTAGTGACCATGCCTGTCTTAGGTCGTTCCTTCCTTGAGGAATCTTACTCGTAATGGGCTAACCGGCCATGCACTCGGGGCCAAGCAGGGTGAAGTAAAGTGGGCAGAAGTAGCACCCCTGCCAGGGAGATAAGCTTTGTCTCCTTACTGCCTTAGGGTCCCAAGGTCTCTCACTCAGCCTTAGCCATGGGGGTGGTTATAGCTTCTGAAACCAGTCAAGGCAGCTCCCATCAATTAAAAAACTGTAGGTACAAAGATGGCGCCCAAAGCGAAGAAGGAAGCCTCTGCCCCTCCCAAAGCCAAAGCCAAGGCAAAGGCTTTGAAGGCAAAGAAAGTAGTACTAAAAGGTGTCCACAGCCACAAAAAGAAGAAAATCCGCACATCACTCACCCTCAAGAGGCCTAAGACACTGCGGCTCCGAAGGCAGCCTAAATATCCTTGGAAGAGCACCCCCAGGAGAAACAAGCTTGACCATTATGCCATCATCAAGTTCCCCCTGACTACTGTGCCAGCCGTGAAGAAGACAGAAGGCAACAGTACACTTGTGTTCATTGTGGATGTTAAGGCCAACAAGTACCAGATCAAACAGGCTGTGAAGAAGCTGAATGATATCGATGTGGCCAAGATCAACACCCTGATCAGGCCTGATGGGGAGAAGAAGGCCTGTGTTCAGCTGGCTCCAGACTATGATGCTTTGGATGTTGCCAACAAAATTGGGATCATCTAAACTGAGTCCAGCTGGCTAATTCTAAATATAAAAATTTTATATTAAAAAAAAGAAAAGAACCTGTAGGTACAAAGTATGTTATTGATGAGAGAAAGGTAAAATATCTCTATGAATGAAGAAAAGTAACAGCAGCAGCAACAACAAAGAAATACAATGAGAAATTCAGAGAAAACTAAGTGCATATGAGAAAGTTATGTTACAAAGCTGAAGTAAATTACACTGTGTGATTTGAGCAATTGATGGGAATGAAAAAGCGGCATTTTATGAAATAATGAAACAAAATTTCAGATATTTCAGGAAGATGAAGAGGAACAACTGATGTTTTGTATTCATGTGTAGTTTCTTTGGACTTGTCATAATGACTAGATTTAATCATATTCCTGTGATGTATTAGTTTTCCCCTCTTAAAACTAATGTCTTTTTTATAGGTTATTTTTCATTTCAGAGCAGCTTGTTCCTATTAATTTCCCCCAAAATTTCAAAATTTGTTCTTTTTTAATATTAAAAAAGTATTTTTTTTATTTGTTCCATTTAGCCTTGGTGGTATCTTCAGATGCTTAAGGGACAGCTGAAGTATTACTTCTTAGAAATTTAAACTGATGCCTATTAGGAAACATTGAAAAACTCTCACAAAACCATTTAACCCTCTTAATGTTATTTTTCTTAATTTTTTTTACCTCAAAGAAAATATTTTTGAAAGGAAAATTTCTTGTTTTGAAGAAATAATTTTCTGAAGTTCAGTAATGCTAAAGTTTCCTTTTAGTTTGTTTTTCCTGCCACATTCAAGTAAAATGATATCTCATAGCTTTTATTTTAAAAGGAAAGAAAAGTATAATGATAGCTTCTGGGTTGTGTAAAAAATTTATTATTCATTTACTTATTTCCTGTCTCCTCCCTCAAGTCCCAGATTTTATTAATAAAATTAGAGATTTTATATCCAGGTTATTTTTTATTATCTTTTAGATTATTCGTCATCTTTCTGACTAAAGAATTACATTTGGCATTATTATTATTATTTTTAAAACAGTGAATAGAAATTCTTTTTCAGTATAAAGAATTGTAGGTAATCTTCCCTGGGAAGCAGAAGTGGAGACACATCACAATTCAACTTGACCTCAGTCCACTCATATTTCCTAGGCGGAATTTCTGAGCCCTGCCCTCTTGTACTCCCCCAAAATGCCACACCATTCCTGTTTCCTCTAATTGCAATGTTTTTAATTTTGTTCTTTAGGGTTTTTTTTTTTCCCGTATTCAATCTGTTACTTATTTGTTTTATGAGTGTTTCCAATTATCACAATGATTTGCTTCTTTTAATTCTCCATGAAGTCTTCCCTTCTTTTACACTGCTTTCTCTTTTTATTATTGGTGTTAGTTTCATATATAAAGTGTTCTTGCTTGAGAATTAGAAAAGAAAACAAGAATATTTTGGAGAAATTTCTCCTTTGAAAACATTTTTTTTCTGTGTTAGCGTGATCTTTTCCTTTGGGATTATTTATATATTTTCTGAATTACATTTTAATTTGTTTATTGGCTTGTTAGCTATACCTATTTGTATTATATCTTATTGGTTGCTACAGGGTTTATAATATGCACCTTTAACTTTCTATTTTCTAGTTAGGGTCAATATTGTCCCACTTCACATGAAATGTAGAAATCTTCCAACCATAAAGGTCCACTTATTTCTACCTCTATCTTTTATACTGTAGTTGTGATATGTGTTCCATCTACATACATTATAAACTCCAACAAGGTAATGTTATTATTTTTTCTTTAAACAGTTGTATGTATTTTAAAGAAATGAACAGAATAAATAGTTCTATGTATTTACCAGGTATTACTGTTTCTGCTGCTCCTCATTCCTTGTGGAAGGTTTTATTTCCATTTGGTTTCATTTTCCTTTACCCTGAAGAACTTCCTATATACTTTCTGAAATATTTGCATGTCTGCTGGTACTGAATTCTTTAATTTACTTTGTTTTGCATTCTTTTTTGAAGGATTTTTTTTTCTGGATATAAAATCCAGGACATTTTTTCTTTCAGGACTTTAAAGTGATTTTCTCTTTAATAGTCAGTGGTTTGACTATGATGCTATTTATTCCATGATTGACTGTGATGCTGTTTAGTATTTATTTTGCCTGTAGTTAAATCTGCCTAAAATGGTTTCTATAAATTTATGTTTTCCACCAAAATTAGGAAAAGTCTGGCCATTATTTTTTTTCAAATATTTTTATGCTCCCTCTCAATACTTTGCACCATCAGCGACTCTAATTACATGTGTGTTTCATATTTTGGCATTGTCCATTGGTCTCTGAAAGCACTGTTCATTTTTTCTTCTAATTATTTTTCTCTTACTTCTGCAGATTGGATAATTTCTATTGACTTACCTTTAATTTAACCAATTCTTTCCTTTGTCATATCCATTCCATCGTATGTCCATGCAGTGATTTTTAAAAATGTATAATATTTTAGTTCTTGAGTTTACATTTGTTTTTTAAATATAGTTTATATTTCTCTGCTGAGATTTCTATCATTTAATACATTGAAAGCATCATTTTCCTTAACTCATTAATTATAGTTATAATAGCTGCCAATACAACATTTGGGTCATCTTGGAGTTGTTCTCCATTAATCTTTTTTTTCTCCTGAGAATGTCACTTTTTCCTTGTTCTTTGTATAGTGAGTGATTTTGCATTTTATCCTGGACATTGTGAATGGTAAGTGTAGATTCTGCCATATTATTCTAATGATTTATTTTGCTTTTGTTGTTTTATTAGAAAATTGACCTGATTGCTCTCAAAATGCAAACTTTGCCTTTTAGGTGGCAACTGAAGTCTTAATTAATTTCTTTGATCTGTAGTTGGAGTGTTCCTCATGGATGTGTGGGTTCAGAAGTCAACCAGATACTAAGGCTGAATTTATACACAGAATGTAGGCTCACCCACTCTGGCTCTGTCTTTTCTGGGATTCACTCTGAATTGCTAGTGGCTGTGGTTCCTCCAATTCTGTCTTCTGGCTCTTCCAACCAGATAGGTTCTAATTTCCTGTTGAAGTTTTAGTTGTTCTGAGCAGTTACTGACTGTAGCCTGCCTTCATGATAAACAGCATAATAAAAAAGGGAAATGCACCATGTGTTCATTCATTTTTACAAGTTCCAACACTTCTCTAGAATCTAGCTATTTTTGTATGCTTTCCAGTACCTTTGGATAGTTTACTTTTTGTATTTTGTGCAAAGTTTATAGCTGTTATGTAGGAGAATCAGTTTAGTTGTATCAAATTTTGCCATGCTGGAATAGGAACCAAATTTCTTTTTTTGAATTACAAAACTTTTATAAAGATCCAGTAATTTTCCTCTGCTTACTCATCTTTAGGAAGTCGAGTTATGCTCCACGATCATTAGCTTGCTCTAAAATTTTAGTTAGAGGGCTTCTGGTCAAGACGGCGGCATAGGCAGATGTGGCTTGCCTCTTCTCACAACCACATCAACATTACAACTAAAATATGGAAAAAGCACCATTCAGTACTGCCAAAAACTGAGTTGAATGGATGTCTGACAACTACTGAATTAAAGAAACCACATCCATCCAGACTGGCAGGAGGGGCATAGACCTGGAATGGGCTGGTCCCACACCCACATGTGGTGGTGGATAAAAATTCAGGAGACATATCTTGGGAGCAAGGAGTCCCAGCCCCACACCAGGTCCCCAGCCCAGGGTTCCATGCCAGGAAGATAAGTCCCTACAACATCTGGATGCAAAAACTAGGAGGGATTGAGTCAGTGGAAGAAACTTCTAGAGCCCCAAGCAGTTCCTTTTAAAGATCCCACACATGGACTCACCTACTCAGATTCACTCACTCTGAGCTTCAGCACTAGGGTAGCAACTTGAAAGGCGCTTGTTGTTTATAGGGAGGAAGTGAAGTATCTGGCTTCAAGGTGAGCAGAGGCATTATCCGTTTTCTAAATCCTCTGCCCACAGAATCAGCAAGCTTGGGCCATATCTGAGACTCCATCAACCTGACTAACACTGTTTGACTCAGCTTAGAGATCTCCAGAGATTCTGTGCTACCCAACTTAAGGGCCCACCCAAGCTGCTTTTCCATATGAGTGGCTGGTCTTGGCTCATGCTTCACAACTTCCTAACTCCTATCGAACAAACAATAGCTGTCCTCAGTGAGCCCCAGGCACAGCACTAGCAGCAGCCAGCCTAGATTCACAGCTTGGCTTTGCCTGGGAATCTCCAAGCCGAGCACATGTAGTAGCTGTCTTAGATTGCTTTATAGCTCAGGCAGGGTGTTCCTGGGCAAAACACAGGTGGGGGCTGACCTTGGCCTGCACCACCCGGGAAACCCCAGGACCAAAACACCCAGTGGAGCACCACCACCCTGTCCCTATACAGCCGGTCTTTTGTGGAGGACAGAGGTTGGTGGTAAGTTGTCACAGCCAGTCCTTGCAGCTGACTGGCCTGGTAAATCCCTCTCATTGATCTGCTAACAACAACCAAGTCTCAACTACAAGAGGAGGGTGTACTCAACCCACACAAAGGGCACACCTCGAATACCCAACTTGGGTGATAGGAAAGGCTGTGCCACTGGACACTACAGGACACATAGTATATTAGATTACACTACCAAGACATGGAGTCAAAGAAGCTCTACTCAATACATAGAAAAAAACACCAGGAAACTGCCAAAATGAGAAAACAAAGAAACATAGCCCAAATGAAAGAACAGATCAAAACTCCATAAAAAGAACTAAATGAAACGAAAATAAGCAATCTATCAGATGCAGAATTCAAAACACTATTTATAAAGTACTCAAGGAACTTAGTGAGGACCTCAACAGCATAAAGAAGACCCAGTTGGAAATGCAGGGTTCACTAATTGAAATAAAGAACAATTTACAGGGAAACAATAGTAGAGTGGATGAAGCTGGGAATCAAATCAATGATTTGGAACACAAGGAAACAACAAAACAACAAGAAGAAAAAAGAATCCAACAGAATGAGGATAGTATAAGCAGCTTCTGGACAACTTTAAGAGGTCAACATTCACATCACAGGGGTGCTGGAAGGAGAAAAGAAGAGCAAGAAATTGGAAATCTATCTGAAAAAATAGTGAAAGAAAACTTCCCTAATTTGGTGAAGGAAATAGACAGGCAAGTCCAGGAAGCACAGAGAGTCCCAATTATAATGGATGCAAAGAAGCCCACTCCACAACACATCATAATTAAAAGGCCAAAAGTTAAAGATAAAGAGAGAATCTTAAAAGCAGCAAGAGAAAAGAAGTTAGTTACCTATGGGGGAATTCCCATATGACTATCAGTTGATTTTTTAAATGAGACTTTGCTGGCCAGAAGGGATTGGCCAGAAATATTCAAAGTCATGAAGAGCAGGGAACTACAGCCAAGATTATTTTACCCAGCAAATGTATTATTTAGAATCAAAGGGCAGATAAAGAGCTTGCCAGACAAGAAAAAAGTAAGGGAGTTCATCATCACCAAACCATTACTATATGAAATGTTAAAGAGACTTATTTAAGGAAAAAAAGATCAAAATTATGAACAATAAAATGGGAATAAATACATATCTATCAACAATTGAATCTAAAAAAACAAACAAAGCAAACAAGAAGAACAGAGACTGAATCATGGATACGGAGAGCATTTTGATGGTTACCAGATGAGAGGCAGGTATTGGGGAATGGGTGAAGAGGTGAGGGGATTAAGAACTGAAAATAGGTAGTTACAGAATAGCCATGGAGATGTAAAGTACAGCCTAGGAAATGGAGCAGCCAAAGAATTTATATGCATGACCCTTAAACATGAACAATGGTGGGGGTATTGCCTGAGGGAGTGGGGGTGCTGTGTGGACGAGCATAAAAGGGGAAAAATCAGGACAACTGTAATAGCATAATCAATAAAATATAATTAAAAAAATAATAGAGTGGGTTCTTTAGAGATTAAGGTGACTAATTTCTCAACCTCCAAGTTGAAAGTGAAGAAAAAAGTATAATGTGAGCGTTCACTTATTCTGTAAAACTGTGTTACTAGTGTAGAGATGTTGAAGGCTTAAGGGAGTGGAGAAGTAGCTAGAGCTAGGAGAAAAGTCCGTAGGGATTTCGTCTCTGTGCCCAAGGGGATCTTTTCAGTGTTTGATACGGAATAGCCTAGGCAGTGTCCCCAGTTTTTTCCTGGTAGGGCAACTCATGCCAGATGTTATGTTGGAACTAGGCCCCACCTATACTCAGCTCAGCATATGAATAACTTTTGAACAATTAGAGTTTGCCAATACGGAGTTTTATCCCTTATATATAGTGAGTTAACTGTCACAAAATCATTCAAGTGGAATTTTGATGACTATTTCTACTTTGTTATTATCACTGCTACTTCTGTTACAATGGGTAGTGGGAGAATATGTTATTGCTTTCTTCTTTGCACATAGTAGGCACTCAATAACTAAAGGTTGAATAAACATATATTTATTGAAATCATTGCATAAATAAATAAAAAGAGAGTTTTCTTTGTGGTGTGAAAAGGTACATTTTGCACTCTGAAGAGCAAGAATTGAAGACTAGGGTAAATATTGTGTAATATCTTGAATTTAGAATATTTTGATGTAAGGAGGCAGGGATAGGGTATTGGAATATTTTAAAAGAAAAGCAATTATTTGATTACAATCAGTTATACAAAACAATCAGCGTATGAAACTGGCTACTACAATAGCTCTTTTAAAATAATTGTAACATATCCTAGAGGGGAAATTTGACCCAGGATGTAATGGTTCATAGAATGCCCTCATAACCCAGAGGGTTCATAGGTTCATGCTGCATCTTTCTCTATTATGTTCTTAAAGAAAAAACTGTCTGTTGGAGTGTTACAGAATTTGAACTCAAACAGGTGTTCCTTAGCCTTCTGGCCTAGCTATCAAATAATCATCATAAACAGTACCAAAATGAGTCTTATTTCCTTCTTAGGAGGGTTAGACTTTGTCTTCATAATTAGTCATACTCAGGAAGCAGTGTGCCCTATGTAAAGATGTTGGCACGGTCACACTGACTTTTCAAAAACATTTGTAACACAGGTGATCTGGGCACTAGAAGCTACCTGGAAGATATCAACTGTTTTAGGAATTTCATCTAATTCTTACAGTGACTTCTGCCATGCCTATTATGCAATTTACACCCCCCTTCCCTGCCCCCACATCTTCAGTAATGTGAATCAAAACTGTATAATAAGGTACAATAGAATACCATTCGCATCACATGTCCATCAAATATTTGAATGGAGAAATGAACGGTCTATTTTATTCATCAGATACCTGGAATCTAGGTAAATAATCCTTCCCTCACTTAGAGTTGCACAGGCAGATGTTTATAAACTTTGGTAGAAAAGTTACAGTGCTCTAAAATAGTATTAGCTGCCATTTATTGTGACTTTGACTTTGATATGTGCTGGACACCTTTCTAAATCATTTACAGGCATTATTTTATTTATACTTTACAATACCTTATAAGTTTGGCATTGTTATTATCATTTTGCAAAGAAAGAAACAGAAACATTAGAAGGAATGGATAATCAGCTCAAGATCACTCTTTCAAGAATGGCAGAGCTGGGATTCAAGCCCCAGGGCACTTGACTTCAAACCTGAGCCCTTAAACACTGGTCGAGGTTGCCATGGGAAAGTAACCACCGTAGAAAGACAGGGGCGCAACTTTAGAACACTTTTTGAAATCACTTCACATCCTGAAGGGAACCAAGGTGAAAAGAGGATGATCTAATGAAGGCGAATTTTGCTTTGGAGTTAAGTTTCACCTGAGACCATGAACATATTTCTGTCCCCCAAACTATCATACGGGATATTGCAATCTCTCCCCTCATTCTTTCTCAGATTATTAGAGCCCAGAATTTGTAGAAAATGCAGTGCCCCCCAAAAGGCAAGCAAGCAAGCAGCTGTTGATGGAAACATACTGGACCTCCACCCGCTGTCCCAGAAGCTCTTTTACGTCCCAGATTTGGTGGAGCCGCAGTCCTGGGCATTCAAAGCTACTGCCTGTGTGATCTCTGCTGATGCTTAAGTACTGAAGTCTGCAATTCGTTTAGAAGCTACTATACTATATTCCCTTTTAAAAAAAATTGTGGTCAAATAGGTGTAACATAAAATTTGCCATTTTAATTACTTTTAGGTGTACAGTTCAATGGCATTCATTTGTTGTGCAACCATCACTGCTGTTCTGTTTCCCAAACCCTTTCGTCATCCCATTTGGAAACCTTGTGCCTCTTGAGCAGCAACCATTGATTTGAGTCCCGGTTGCCTTCCCGTCACTGTTGGTTCCCTGTACATTTTCCTTTATTTCACTTTTCATAGCCTTCATTTTTCCTCTATTTTGCGACCATACTCAACCAATTTTGTGAACTTCCTGATTACCAGTGGTTTGAACTGTGGCTCTGATAGGCCGGCTATCTCTTTGTCACTTAGTTGTATTTTTTTCTGGAGCTTTGATCTATTCTCTCAATTGGGCCCTTTTTTTTTTTTTTTTTTTTTTTTTTTTTTTTTTTTTTTTTTTTTTTTTTTTTTTTTTTTTTTTTTTTTTTTTTTTTTTTTTTTTTTTTTTTTGGTCTCAGTGTGCCTGTTATGCAGTAAGGGGCAGAGCCATAGGTGTTTGTCAGGGTGGGGCAACCCAAATCACAGTGTTGTGATACTGTCAGTGGGGGAGGGGTCCAAGAGGGAACAGTGCTTGCTTCACTCTCAGCAGGCTTTCAGTCACTTCTGAGGCCACCCACAATCAAATTGGGCCCTTCTGGTGCCGATTCCCGGGTGGGTGGGTTTGTGTATGTTCTAGGACACTGTGGGTCTCTCCAATGAACTCTCCTGTAAGGCTGGAAGTTTTCTGACACCACAACCCTCACAGGCTTTTTTCAGTCAGAGGTTTTGAGGCTTTATTTTCCCATGCTGGGACCCAGGGTTGTGCAGTCTGTCTCACTTCCCAGTTGTTCCTCCCAGTTTATCTGCAAGCAAATGCAGGACCACCCGCTCCGCCAGCCGCCACCTTGCTGCAAATCCTCTCCACCCTGGCTGCCCATCTCCTCCCCTCCTACCGGTCTGGAAGAATATTTCTTCTTTAACTCCTTGGTTGTTGGATTTCTATACAGTTCATTTTTCTGGAAGTTCTGGTTGTTTTTTGTTTTTAAATTTGTTGTTGTCTTTCTTTTGGTTGTGTGAGGAGGCACAGTGTATCTACCTATGCCTCCATCTTGGCCGGAAGTCCATGAAAATCTCATTCTTTTTTAAGACTGAAAAATATTCTATTGATTCTATTGTGCATATATATGTATATGAAGAATATTGCAGTGTTTATCTGTTAATGGACATGGGTTATTTCTACCTTTGGCTATTGTGAATAATGCTGTTATGAATATTGCATACAAGTATTTGTTTGAGTCTCTGTTTTCAATACTTTTGAGTAGAATTTCTGGGTCACATTGTAATTCTGTTTAACCTTTTGAGGAACAGTAAAACTCTACGTTCCTATCAGCAACATACAAAGGTTCCATTTTCTTCACATCCTTACCAACACTTATTTTCTCTTTTCTCTTAAATGATAACCATATTAGTAGGTACGAAATAGTATCTCATTTTGGTTTTAATTTGCATTTCCCTAATGACTAATAATATTAAGCATCTTTTTATGTGCTTATTGCCCATTGTGTGTCTTTTTTAGAGAAACATCTATTCAAGTTCTTTGCCCATTTTTTATTGAGTTGCTGTTTTTCGTTTTAGGTATAGGAATGATCATTTTCGTTACCTTTCATCTTCATCACAACCCTGTAAATTAGGCATTATTACTCTAACTTCACTGAGGAGAAAACCAAGGCTGAGGGAGATTGGGTTTTTTACCTGAGCTCCTACAATCAGTGATAGAATCAGAATTTGAACACATGTGTGGTGGGCAGTCTCTAAGATGGCTTCCCATGATGCTCCCCTCATGGTATTCACACCCTTATATAATCCCCTCCCTTGAGTGTGGGCTGATGTTAATGACTCATTTATGATGAGTAGAATACAGCAAGAGATGTGATACCACTTCTGAGATTAGGTTGCGAAAAAATGTGGCTTCCATTTTGTTTGTTCTCTTTCATTCTCTTTCTTGTTTGCTCTGGGGGAAGGTAGTTGCCATGTTGTGAGCTATGTGGCAGAGAGACTCATGTGGCAAGGAACTGAAGGAGGCCTCTGGCAGCAGCCAGTGAGTGTGTGAGGCCTGCAGTCCAGAAGACAAAGAGGAATTGATTTCTGCCAACAGCTATGTGAAGAGCTTAGAAGTGGTTCCTCCCTCAGCCAAGCTCTAGATGAGACTGCAGTCCTAGCCAACACCTTGACTGTAGCTTGTGAGAGACCTAGAGAGACAAGCTTCTCAGTAAGCTGTGCCCAGATTCTTAATCTGCAAAAACCGTGAAATAATAAATGTCTATTGTTTTAAGCTGCTAGGTTGTGGGGTAATTTGTTATACAGCAACTTATAACTAACACACCATATTTACTGCTCTTTTGGTAAGAACCTCAACTTGGTTTAGATGCCAGACAAAGGTATTTTAAAAGAAGATAATGGAGCCATTATTATCTCTGGACTTGTTTGGGCACAGCAGCCTGGGACAGCCTAAAAGAATTGCTCATTGGGAAGTGGCGTAGTCAAACTCTGTGCTTGTGGATAGAGAGCACAGAGTTTCTCTCTATCTAAACTGAAAATATATTTGTGTATCAACTTTGTGGCCAACACTCTGGCCTCCACAGGAGCACAAAAGAGCTACCTTCTGAGACATCTTTACCTACTTCCCTGGCTTCTCTTCCTTCTGTCATTGCGTGAAAAGATACCAGGGAAAGGAATAAATAAATGGGTTATGATTTCTTCCTACTTTAGAACTTGTTGGATTGCAACCACAGTATTTGTTTACCAGAGTTGTTCAGGTTTCGAGAAAACTGCTGTACAAGTAAGCCAATCAATCATTATCACCATATTATCAACAGCAACAACTGTTGATGGTGTCTAGTATTATGAGCCTCTAGTTTTTAAATAAACTATAGGGGATTTAAAGAAGCCCTTGAAATTTTAAGTGTGATGGTGTGTGTTTGTACAAATGTATTTTTTTTTTCTGCAGAGAGGTTGCTATCACTTTCTCAAGATTCTCAAAAGCATCCTGAAACAGTTAAGAACCACTGCCTGAGTTTTTGTTCATTTGTTTGTTTCTATCAGCATATCCACTTCTGGTTGTAATTTCATATCACTATCTCAACTCTTAAATCAGGGATGGACCTGTTATGCTGTCTAGAGCCTCCTGTTGTTTCTCAGATCATCTGACTGGACCTTTGGATGCTGACAGCAGCTTGCTTTGGGCCCAGGGAAGCCACAGCCTCTCAAGAAACAGTGCCTGGGATGGCCAGACACCCTCCTAAAGGGACCTCTGGTCTAGCCAGCAGAGTCTAAATCCCTCTCCCTGGGGGCCTGCCGCAAATCTCCTGTTTGTTTCTCTCTCTCAGGGCAATTTAAGCATACCTGATAATTCCAAGTAGATACTCTGGCAATTCTAATCTCTTCCCTAGTGTCAGAATCATAATCAATTAGATTAGATGTAGAAGACTTCTAGCTCAACATCTATTTTGTCTTATCACAGTCTCCTTGAAGTTCTTCAGTGATGAGGAATTTTTATAATCCTTGGAAAGGTCCTATTCCATTTTGGACAACTTTTGTTAGAAATACCATCTTACCTTTTAGGTCCTCTGTGTTTTTCTGTTCCTCCCACCGTAGGTCTTTGTTCTCTTGCTAGGACAATCCTAGGGCCCTCTTTCTTCACCCACCTTAGCAGCCACTACAATAGTTGCAGACAAGTCTCAAGTTACTTTAAGAGTTGTTCATGCCAAGTTTTGACCCACCTCATCTCATCCAACCCAAGAGCCTCTGATGGTCCGGAGTTAAGGAGAGTGTTTTTCTTCTCACCTCACACTCTTCTTGAAATGAATTGCACCCATTAGTCTACCTTCCTCCATCAGTTTATACTGTGATTTATAGGTGGGGGCTCTAGATGCTGAAGGAGATGTTGATAATTTATGTATATACATGTATGGTGATATATATATATATATATATATATATATATATATATGGAATTTTGGGGAAAATTAGGTGTTAACACTGTGTGTGTGTTATATATATATCACATAGGTGTATGTACATACATATATGTACACACACACACACACACACACACAGTGTTAACACCTAACTTTCCCACCCTGTAAAGAGAAGCCAGCACTGTAGTAAAGTCTGACTCTACCATCCCTGCCACAAGAACGGTCGCAGAGAGAGTGAAGAACGGTATTTTCAGTCTCACAGTACGTGATTCATCTGAAAGTGTCCATAGAAATGCCTAGGCTTGGAATTGATCAGATGCCTCCAAACTGATTGAGAGCGAACTTCCTGCTGTCAGATCAGTGGAAACTTGGAATAGATTTTATGATTAAAGAAATAAGGAGATATAACATTATCACATTTGGATGCCATGGAGTAAAAATTCATACTATTTATTATGATTTAGTTATATCTTGTTTATGGAGACTTTCAAAGCAGCTTGTCCAATTGGAGTTTTAACACTATCCCAAGAAGCTTGTCCATTTATGCCATATGTCTAAACATATGTGATAATCTTTTTGAAACAGTGTACAACATGTATTTCTGTAGCTCTTTCCAGTTTATAAAACATTACTTCGTTTCCTCCAGTGATCTTACAGGGAAGGCAGGGACCCTCACCCTCTATTTTACAGATGCAGAAATAGAGCCTCAGAGAGATCAAGGGACTTTCCGAAAGTCACAGGGGTGGGGAGCAGTGGGCAGGGTTTCAGATGCAGGCTTTAGATCAGAAGGCCTGGATGTGATCTACCACGGTTCACCGCGGGACAGAGGGAGCCAGGAACTGCTGGGCTGCTCTTCCTCAACTGGTACCAGAAGGCAGGTTGGAGGTGAGGACTACCAGAATTGCCCTTCTTGTGGCCTAGAAGAAATAAAGTAGCTTTTTCATCCCAAAAGTATAATATACATACACTGAAGTGAACAGACACAAAATGTACAGTTTGCTCAGTTTTGACGAATGCAGATGCTCATGCAACCCTTGTATGATCAAGATAGAGAACATTTCCCTCACTCCAGAGACATTTCCATCACATCACGTCCCTTCTCAATCAACCCCCCAGCCTCCATCACATCCTTCTGCCAAATAATCTTAGTTTGAACTTCTGTCCCACAGATTTGGAGAACTGATTTCTGAGGGCTCTACTTCGGTTACCCGTGGGAAGGGCTGGACTGGCAGCAGTGACTATGTCATCTCTTTTGGTTGCTGTGGTCAAATCAAAGCCAGGCTGCAAGTGAGCCACTTCAATAGGTCTACCAGCTTACGCGATGGAAGAGAGATGGTGTTTCTAACAACCGCTCCCTTCTGCGTTCACTAGGCAGCCAGTGACATTTAAGCAGCTTTGAGACCTTGCCTTAGGCTCTTGTTGGCTCACATATAACCTACCACTGGAATCAAGCTAATGCTAAGAGAAAACGTCATCCCCATCCCTTTGCACCTCTGTGGAGACCCCTGCTCAGGGATCCCTTTTAAGGGACAAACTCCTTGTGCAACCGGGGCTGAGAAGACCAAGTCACACTTTAAAGCCCATTAGCCAACATCATCATCTTCAATGGCAAA
The DNA here is from genome assembly GCA_004026765.1 of Micronycteris hirsuta. Taxonomy (NCBI): domain Eukaryota; kingdom Metazoa; phylum Chordata; class Mammalia; order Chiroptera; family Phyllostomidae; genus Micronycteris; species Micronycteris hirsuta. The sequence goes on from PVJI01001304.1 coordinate 148,039, forward strand.
TGCCAGTACTCCCATGTCCTGGTGGTGACTCTGCAGTCATTTTGTCTAGGTGACCTGCATGTGGGGGCCACTCTCCTTTTGGGAGAGAAATAGATTGGGGAAATCAGACTGTAACTGGAAGGTGTCAGCTAAGTGACTGGTCTCAGGCTCAAGAGGTGCTTCTAATGAGAGAGGCCTGGCTGCCCAGGAGGCCTTCCCATACCTGAGCCCCATTTCTAGTCTGGGAAGCTCTTTCAGGGGTGGCGCCAGCCAAGACGAACCCCCTCCTAACCCCACAACCACCTTCTTGCCAGTTCCTTGAAAAGACATTCCTTGTCTGTCCGCTTTTCTCCTTCATGCACACACAGCTCGAGTGCGTCTACTTTGTACTTGGAGCAAGGTCAGTTGATGGTTTTCCCATCCTTGGTTAAGCTCACTCTGCTGTCAGGAAACGTGCTAGGAGAGGCTGGTGTGTGGAGCACCCCACCCAGCTGAGCTGGCTGCAGCGACAGGAGGGGGCCATTTCCTTGAAAAGTGTGGCTACACACTCTTCTTGGTCATGTGAAGTACAAGGGTGGGGACCAGTTCGCCTGCATATTCCTGATCATGCAGGAGAGAGTGGATCTAGGCAATGACTCGCTTTCGTTTGTAATTGCTCATCTTTGCCTCCAGCTGGCGAGCTAGAATGGAGGTGCTACTCAGCAACAGCAGCAGGAGCCGCAGCTTTTCATAACCATGTGGGGGAGCAGGGAGACAACAGGACCAGGGTACAAGGGCTCAGGTGGGGCCCAGGGGTTTTATGATTAAAGAAAAAGTTCCAGATCCTTCTTTTCTCCTGCCAATTGATAGTCAGTTTTCTCAGTTGCTTTTCTATTTCCCCATTTTATTCGAAGCTGCATAAATTCAAATAACCCCACTTCATTCAAACAAAACACATACAAAGAAAAGACAGTCAATCAAGATTCTTCTTGATTGCCGTCTTGGGAGAAAGCTAACACGAGTGGTCAGGGATGAAAATAAATGGCTCCGAGCCTGGGATGTGGTCATAAGGACTTGTCACTGCCGAAGCAAGGAAAGTAATAGAGGGAATTTGAGCCCTTGCCCTGATGTGATTCCTATTATGCCCTTAACAGGACATGGTAGTGTTTTTGGGCATTCAGTTATGTTTGCTATTCATGCTTTCATACACTCACATATTCACGCAGGCGGAGCTGGAATTGAAATCATCTCAAGTGAGAATTCTTGTGATGCGTTTAAGGGGCCTGTATTTGACAGGTTGCTACCTAGTTATGGACTAAAATCTCACCAGGCACCCCCGTGGTTTATCGCCTGTCATTTCAAACCAAAGACACCCTGCTTCCCCTTTCTGTGTCACATCTCATTGACTCATTCTCAGCAGAATCTTACTTTCATTACAAGCTCGGTGCCACCTCTCTGACTTTCATCAGATGAGAACTTGAAAAAGGAAAAAGAAAAAAAAGTAAAATCCCATTCCATGTTTTGACTTAGACTCTAGGTGTTATTCTCTCAGTCCAGCTTGAAAGAAAGCAAGCCCACCCCACGAGGGGGCAGGCCTGCTTCCCTGTCTTCTGCCACCACAGTCTCTGAAGTGTGTGAGGAAGAGAGGAAGAGACAATTAACACTCAGCACCAGTCTGCATTTCCTTTTTAGCTGCCATTTACACGCTGCTCAGGTTTTGAAAACCAGCATTTCATGCTACTCCCTAGAGAGCCAGCACCAGCTTCAGCAGGATCCGTCTGCACAGCAGTCACAGTGCTGAAATCTTCAGCCAACCCAGAATTCATTTATTTATTTTTGAAAAATGAGAGCGAGGAAGGGAGAGAGGGAGAGGGAGTCAGTGAGCCAGTGGAAAAGCATAGATGAGAATCTAGTAATAGTTAACGCACACCCTTGACCAGCCCTCACGCTGGTCTGTGCAGGGATGAGTCCATGGAGTTTTCTCTGATCATTTTGTAGATTAACGTGAGTGGTGAGTGAATGAGCAAGAGCTGGGTGACAACGGGGGATGACAGGCCATGAGGTTCGAAGCCAAAAGGACACACTCGATAAGTTTCAGTGCTGCTCTCGGCCTGTGCGTCAGCAGCCCTGGCTGCTGGGGAGCAGCGGGGAGAAAGCTGGCCTGCGAAGTCACAGCTGGTGGGGGGCACATTGCAATGCTTCTGGAGGAGGGTAACGTGCATCCCCAACTCCCTGGGTCCGGCCAGCTTGCTTTATTTTCTCCAGCCCCCAAAGGGTTGATAACCAAAGCATAATAACTTCAATAACCTTTGTTATTTTATCATTATTATTTTTTCAACTGAATTCACCGCCACAGGAGGTCACGGAGTCAATGGTCACAGCTGGCTTTTAAAAAGGGGTTGAGTCATTTTGTGATTGGTAAAACTGAAACTCAGCGGAGATGAGGGCAATCAAATTTCCTGCTTCAAGGCACCAGGTGATGACTACAGGGGTCAGAAAGAAGTGTTTTTCTTTCTCATGCAAGGTCTAGCACGAATATCTAGGCGAATGCAAAAGAGAAAAAGTTAGCACTTTTTTTTTTTAAAATAGAACAGGGCTAAAAGCCCACCTTTACTTCAATAAGGACTCTGATTCTGCCCAGCTCTGCTCAGATGGCAGGTGTGATTATAGTGTTACAAACTTCTCAGCTAAGCAGGGCAAGATGGCTCTGTCTGCCTGCGTGGGTGCAGACTTACCCTTGAATGGGTACAGATGCAGTCGGATGGGGGCAATGCCGCAGGGCAGAGGTAGGAAGTGGGGTGAGAACATGGCAGTTGAAATAGAGATTGGTTAATTAAAAAAATAAAATAAAAGATTGATAGGAAACCTATAATCATCTGTGGATGCAGTTACATGTAAGGTCAAACTTCCTGTTCTCAGGAAACATGGGCGTTTTACATCTCATAGTAACACAGATGTAAAAATGGGGTTTCTCAGCCCACTAGAGAGGAGGCAAAAATAAGGTTATGATACACAACTTTTATTTTTCTGATTCTGTTCTTACTAGGTGGGACTGCCAATTCTTCAAATTCTCAGATAGTTCCCAGAGTCCTCTGTGACAAGGATGGCCCTCTTCAACCATTCTGACTCAAGGCCACTGGAGTCAGACTGCATGGGTTCAAATCACAAATTCAGTCATTCAGAGTATGTTTAAGGGGGAGTGCCCACTAGGATCCCAACACTGTTCTAGATGCTGAGGAAGGAGCAGTTCAAGCTCTCATGTGACTTAGGTTCCACTGAAGGGAGACACATAAATAAATAAACAATTACATTTATAATACTCCAGAAAGAGACAGACACTATGGAAAAATACAGTGGATTAGGGGAAGGGAGAAGCGGTGGTGAAGGTAATGGTGGCTCGGTGTTAGATCAGGTACGCAGTGAAGAGCTCACTTCTGAGGTGATCGTTTAGTGGAGACCGAAAGGAACAAGCTCTTCTGGGCGAAGAATCCAAGAAGAGAGAGAAGCAAGCACAGAGCCACGGGTGCGGGAGCAGGTCCCAGAAACAGCGCAGAGGCCGGTTGATTACATGAGTCTGGATGTCAAAGGAGACGTCTGGGTTGGAGCTGCCAGCCAAGAAGCGATTGCAGCTGAGGAGAAAAGGTGTGAAAGCTAAAACCCTAGGGGATGCCAGCACCTAAATGTTGAGGGAGATGAGGAGGAATAAACAGAGGAGATGGAGATGATCACCTGGTGAGAGAGGGAAGGAAAGAAAGCATTGTAAGAAGGGAAGGTGCGAGCACCTGAGTCAGCAGTACTGGCAGTTCAATGCTGAGTAGGAGTTTCCCACTGTGTTTAGCAATGGGCGGGCACAGGTGGTTCGAACAAGAGCTGTTTTGGCAGAATGGAGGAACAAAAGTCTACTTGGGATGTGTTCTAGAAAAGACAGACGAGAAAAATTGGAGTAAGCAAAGACTACCATTTCAAGGAGTTTAGTCATAAGCAGAATAGAAATGGAGCAGGAGTTTAATTTAGATGCAGAGTCAGAGGAAGCTGTTTGTGGTTTTTGATTGGAGAATAACATCATGTTTGTATACTGATTCAGTAGAGCAGGAAAACGGCTGCTAAAGCAATGAGCATCCTTAGGCAGGCGTGAGGGGTGGGATCCCGTGAGGAATGGTGGGGTTGGTTCAGATGGAAGATAGGCTGTTCATCCGCAGCAACGGGTCGGGGCGGGGCGGGAAGAAAATGGACAGAAATGCAGAGGGATGGGTAGATGTGGTGGTAGAAACGTGGTCCAATTCTTTTTTCTGATTGCTCCAATTTTCTCAGTCAAGTGGGAGCAAAGCTATCAGCTGAGAGTTCCTGAGGGGGAAGAGAAGGTGTTAGAGGTTTGAGGAGAGAGAGGAGCAGGAGACATAGTCCTGGGAAAGTGTGTGGACTAGGGAAATACGGTAGGCTGCCAGGCAACACTGAGGCCCACGCGAGATCTGAGATCAAGGAAGTGAGACCAGTCCCCATGGTTGTTTTCTTCAGTCTTGCTTAACTGTCCAGCTGCTGGCGTGCAGTGAGGGGAGTGCTGGCCTGGAGGAGATACAGGGTTTTGCCAGCAGAGTGCAATGAAATGAGAGTGGGCTGAGACAGCTGAAGGTGTACACGCAACATAACACAGTGATGGCCCACAGATCTCAGTTGGGTAAGGTGGGCAGGAGGCAATGAAGAAATAAGGGACGATAAAAATGTGCCAAGAACAGTGGTTTGTAGGTCCCGGTGTGGCCCATGAATTGTTGGAGCTGGACGACTGGAAAAGATGAGCTGCAAAGACAGGAGGTGGTGGTCGGAGAGGGAGATGAAACAGCGAGCTGCACTTGTGGTTGTTGGTGACGTCTAGGCAGGGGCACCAGCGTGGGACAGGTGCCTGAGGTAGGGCAGAACCAAGGAGAGGAGGTGAAGTCATTGGGGAGCATTTCTCTGTACAGCACGTGCACCTCCAGGGCAACCCTTTGTGTTGTAGTTGGCCCAGGGGTGCTCCATAGAACCCAACACTGTGAAGTCTAGCTGAAAGAACAAAGAATTGTAATAGAAGTAGCTTTGGAAAGAGTCCAACTAAACCAAAATCTTAAAGGAATGAGTGGGAGGGACACAGAAGTCAGTAATAAGAAGTGGGGAGGGGCAGGAAGGAAGACGCCCAACTTAGCCCTGAGCCTAAGGGCTTGGGAGGAATTGGAAGCGAAGACAGACTCCGCTTCTGTGGCTGTTGGTTCTCTGTTCCTTAGTTATGTGATTCTGAGAGAATTATTTAAGCTCCTTGTGCCTCAGTTTTCCTAAATATAAAATGGAGCTAATGATTGTACCTTCCTCACAGTGTCTTTCTGGAAGATTCAATGAGATATGTGTGCAGTGTGCTTATCATAGTATCTGGCCCAGCATTTTTTCTTTTTTATTCTTACCTGAGGACATTTTTCCATTGCTTTTAGAGAGAGAGTAAAGGGAGAGAGAGAGGGGACGGCAGGGTGGGGGGTGGAGGGGGGAGAGAAACATTGATGTGAGAGAGAAACATCAATTGGTTGCTTCCCTTATGCGCCCAGACCAGGGATCGAACCCACAACCTAGGTATGTGCCCTGACCAGGGATGGAAACCACAATGTTGTGGCATATGGGACGATGCTCCAACCAACTGAGCCACCCAGCCATGGCTTTTCTTTTCTTTCTTTTTTTAATTGAAGCAGTTTTATCAAATATCTGGTTACCAGAGCCCCAGTATTTTTGAAGGGAGATCGAGCCCTTTGGCAGGTGCTGAGTTGCTTGTCAAAGAGGGCGAGGTGCAGGGCCACGGCCAAACAAAGATGCCGACTTAGCCCTGAGCAGCCACGCAGTTCAGAGAGGAGGGTGAGGAAAGCAGGCACGTGGCCAAGACAGAGCGATTAATATGCAGAGGGCTGAGGGGCTTGACAGAAGAAATGGAAGTAAAACACGTTTCTAATCAGAGCCACATCGAGGGCTGCCTGGAGGCTCTGTTGGTAATTGATGTGCCTCTGACAATAATTAGAAACAGTTTCTGGGGACTTAGAGGATAGAGCCACCTCATGATATTATTTACCACAGAGTGCAGTGTCTGGAGTGAAAATGGATGTTATTGTTTCCTCCGAACACATTAGAAGGTGACTTCATAATGAATAGATTTTTCAAGATATTTGACATTCATTGACTTTCTATTTAACTCCTCTTAGTCTCAGAGGCCATTACTGTAATGACAATACCTGGATTTATCTCTGTTAATGGCAGAAGGCCTGTGAGAGACAAACCCTCCCTGTCTCCCTGTGTGGGTGCGCCCCCAACTCAGGATTCTGGCCGCACAGACACCCGAGGGATTCTGGGAGTGCAGCAGGCACAAAGTGACTCACTCGCAGAGGCAGAGGGACTGGATTCGTTTGAATGAAATTGTTTTTTTTCTCATGTGAGCTTTATTTTATGTCACTTGGTATTAAGTGAGATAATATATATAAAGTGTTAGCATAGATCCTGGCACATAGCAAGCAGTCAGAAAGTGTTGATCATTAATTATTATTTTGGGGGTCCTTCAGATACGACTTAGAGGCTGTCCATTATTTGGCGCACTCCGTGCTCCGGGGATGGGAGTAGAGTTTTGGGAGAATCAGTGCCATCACTGGGCCACAGAGCAGTGGGTTAGTTATATTCCCCTTGGGAGGTCCAAGGGTCAGTGGAATGATTTTTACTTTGAGTTGGCTTTTCTTTGGGCATAATCTTGTAGGCAATATGCCAAATAGCAGTTTACCAGCAAGGGTACTTCCTAGAGGTGTGAAGTCAAAGCTTTGTTGACTCAAAGCGAGTGACTTTGCCTTTTGCCTGTTCTGCGCAGGCAGCCAGGTGAGCACTGAGCTTGGGAAGGCATGAGCTGGGACATCTGTAGTTGTAACCCAGCCCCCATTCAAAGGGGTGAAGGGTGCCTGGCAGCTCACCCATGCTCCAGCCCAGTTCACCAGGTTTGCAAACGAAAATAATGACTCGTTGAGGTCCAAGCCCCACAGATGGTTCTCCAAAGGAGTGTTACTGGCATTTGGTGGGGATCTTTCTCACTGGGTGGGGCTGTACCAGGCAGCGCCGGATCTATGGCGCCTGGGGCCCCTGCCCACGAGATGTCAGCAGCCTCTCTCCTCACAGGCACCGCACTAACTACACGGACCCCACACAGGTCCTAACTGCCTCGGCTTGGGAGCCACAGTGCAAGGGACAACAGTCCGAGTGTCCTTCCCCAAAATATGCCTGCCCACCAGCTCGCTGGCCTGCTGCCTGGCCTCAGCTGGGCCACTTTCCGATGCCGGGTCTCGAATGGAGGGGCTGGCGGAGCGAGCTCTGGTACCTGCGTAAGCACTTAAAGATCGCAGCTGCTGCCTGGGCCGTCCATGGGGGTGCGACCCTCCCTGGAAGGGCTGTGTGAGGGTCCTGCTTGCACACGGGCGGCCAGCAGAGGGGGACTGACACTAAGGCTAATGAAGCTGAAGAAGCAGAATCTCTTCCAAAGCTCGTGTATGAAAGAAATTTGATAAAATTCCCAAGTCTGAAACAATTTTATATGACATTACCAGTAACGCCTCATTTGAGAAGTTTGGCTGTGGAGTGGTATCAAGAATAGTCACAAATTATTAAGTCTGTGTGTGTGCCAGACACCGCATGCCAGGTTCTTGCAACAGTCCTGTGAGTTTATTTTTTTCATTACCCCCATTTTATAATGGAGGAAATTGAGGCCCAGAGGGGTTCAATGCCTTGCTTAAGATCACACAGACAACAGGGTTAAGTGTCAGATTTGAATGCCCAAGTACCTGACTCCAAAGCCCCACATGCTATGCATTTGCCTACACTGTCTCTCAGGCGGGAGAGCAACTAATACAAGGAGGCTGGGTCAAGGAGAGGGGTTTGTGTTGATCTAAAAAGTGGGCATTCTGGGTTTGGCTGACAGCAGAGGGTCCATGAGGAGATGGACATTTGGCTGGATGGGCAGCGAGTGGGCAGAAGTCAGGAGGGAAGATGAAGGGTTTGACCAGGACCAACTCAATCTGGAATTTACTCTTAAAAAACAACCCAGAAAACCAAACCAGCAAGTCTTCCCTCCCCCCACTGAACACAGCACACGGAGCCATCAGGGTCAGCAGCCCAGGAGCAGAGGGGAGACCAGGCGACCAGGAAAATCAGCAGCAAGTGTTTTGCTGAGGGTATTGGAGGGAGCAGCCATTTGAGGAGAGTTATTCATGAAGATTTGGTATTTGAAGTGTATTCTGAATAGTGTTGTATAATAAAATATAACATAAGGATCTATTTCAAAAAGAGTTAAAAATTGTGCTCAGCGTTGCTTGCTTCTAGCACATTAAGACTCTTTCACTGTTCCTAAGAATAAAAATATAAAATTTATGAATGGAAAAAACGATTTTGAACTAGTAAAGGTATCAAAAATGTCCATTTTCAGAAAAGCATAAACAAAGTGACATATACAAGGAAGATAGATCTTGAAGTGGACTCATGTGGACACGGTTCTCCTAGAGGGGAGAACCCTAGAGGGGCCAGAAAGAGACACATTTTCTTACCCACAACGAGCGAAGGTATACTTCTAGTTTCTTAGGGAGAAAGAATTTGACACAATCATTAAAGTAGATGTCATATTAAGTGATAAAGCAATGCACAGAAGCGATCGTATTGTGCAAGTGGAAACAGACATTATTCCTTAAAATAACACAGGATGTGCATGTACACACATGTGTGCAAACATTAAAGGACAAGGATGCCTTTGAGAGCCAAAGTTAGAAATACGAAGGGATTTTCAGTTGATCCTATAGACACTTCCCTGAAAGGTGGAAGTGGTGGAACGCAGGTGATTTTCATTTTCTTTTTTGTGTCTTTTCTATATTGTTTTCCAATTTCTCATGGAACCTGAGTTGCCTTTATGATCAAGCTTCACTTCTGCCTGAGAAGCAGGGCAGTGCAGAAGCCAAATGTGTGGGCGTGGAGCTGGGGTGCCAGGGTGCACACCCAGCCCTGCCGCTCTGCAGTGGGTTCCACGGTGGCTGCGCCGGCACCTCTCTGTGCCACTGTTTCCTGTTTGTGCCATGGAGAGAACTGCAGAATGCACTCCATGTGGTGCTGGGGGTGTAAATAGACCCTTGGTGTAAAGGTCAGGGTCTAGGAAGCACTGGCCATTATTGTTGAGTGTGGGCAGAGTGTGAGTGCAGCAGAGCTTAGGCTCAGGGGCCCAGGTGGGTAGGCCGATCCTGAGCCAAGGGCTGTGCTTTGCTGTTTCCCTGTGAGACTGGAGGGACAGGACCCAGTCGGAGTCAGAAACAGGTCGATGAGATGAGAGTAGTGGTGACACCTTGTCCAGGGCGCTTTTCCTATCTCGTAGAACCACAGGGAAAGGTCCAGAATAACCCTTTGGTTTGGGTTCCTGCCCACCTTTCCTGTGGCCAGCAAGACTTTCCTCCCCGCTGAAGGCCGCACTCTTGTCCTAACTTCTGGGACTGACGTCCGACTGCGCTAGCAGGGAGCCTGCCCGCACCCCGCTGCACTGAGAGGCAGGGACAGAGGGAGTCTGCCCTTGTCTCCAAGATCTTCAATCCCCTTAGCAAATGCGGTCAGGCTGAACCTGTCACCGAGTCTCTCCTCAACTTGCTTCATTCTGAAGCTTGAACAAATGATCAGACACCAGGAGCTGGGCTCTGCCCACAGTTTCTCAGAATTTACTGCTGGGCTGTAAAGCTGTGGTCGCTGAAAATAACTCGTGGCCCCATTTAGGATTCCTTTTCAAATAAATCATAAGCCGGACAAGTCCAGTGTGTTTGGCTCTCTGAGCTGACTGGTTAGTGTAACAGAAAGGCCTCTAAGTAACTGAAAATGATCACCTGGGGGCAATGGAAGGACAACCACACACTTCAAAGTGAGCAAGTGCATGGAAGCTCCATGTTTGAGAGCAACCTGTTCTTTTACTGGGTCAGGCCACAGCTGTGCCAGTGTGCCTTGTGAGATAGCTTCCAGCTCTGAGAATACAGGGCCGCACACATACGGCCAAGGGGCCTCACAGCCTGGTCTCAGTACCAGTTTCCCTCATCCGACCTCTACTCTGCGCCCCAGGCCCTGTAAGCTATCATGACAGACTTGCTCCTCTCTGGCACACAAGGCCTGTTTGCCTCTCCAAACCAGCTCATGCTCACCCACCCCAGAGTTTTCTGCATTGCTTCTCTGATTGGCTATTTCCAGGGCATTCTGAATGACCCAGTTCAACAATAATCTGCTCTATGTCTTTCTAGAGACTTCTATACAGAATTGATTCTCTCTACATGAGCCCTTCCTAATATTTTGTTCATATTTCTCTCTTATTAATATTTAATTAATTATTTGATTTTATTATGTATCCTTATATCTCCTACTGTGATGTGTTACTGTATTTTTTGGACTATAAGACGCACCTAGGTTTTAGAGGAGGAAAATAGGAAAAAAATTTTGAAGCAAAAAATGTGGTAAAATGGTGCGTCTGCGTCCCCCGTCACGGCGCGTCACGGCGCAACACAGCTCCTCACCGCAATACACTGCCACGCACTGCCATGCAGTGCAGTGCTCCTGCTCTGGCTTTGACGGCGCTTCATGTCACACCTGCTACTGCCGCCTCTCACTGCTGCCATGGACATCGCGGTCTGAGGAGGAGATGGAGGCGTAGGTAGACACACTGTGCCTCCTTGCACAACTAAAAGAGGAAAAACAACAATTTAAAAAACAAAAACAGCCAGATCTGACAGAAAACTGAACTGAGTGGAAGTCTGACAACCAAGGAGTTAATGAAGACACATTCATCCAGACCGGTAAGTGGGGCGGAGCCGGGTGGAGAGGACTCAGCAAGACTCGGTTTATGGAGTGGTACTGGCAACACTCCAGCTGCCCAGAGAGATCTGTGGCGGGCGCGCCTGGCCAAAACGCGGCAGGCACACTTGGCAAAACTGGGGCTGAGACTGGTGGACTGGGCGGTCCCTCATTCTCACGCAGATAAACCGGGAGGAAAAGCTGGGGAGTGGAACAGACCATGTGGCTCACCTACACAGGGAAACAAAGCCTCAAACCACCGATTGAAAACACCTGTGGGGGTTGAGGCGGCGGCAGGAGCAACTCCTGGCCTCACAGGAGAGTTCGCTGGGGAGACCCACAGGGACTTGGAACTGTGCAGGCCCGTCCACTTACCCTGGAGCCAGCAAAGAAGGACCCAACTTGCTTGGGGGTACCTGGGGAAGTGCGGAGAACAGAGCAAGTGCCATTGTTCTCTCAGGTCCCGCCCCCACAGACAGCATCATAACACAATGAGGGGGGTTGCCCCACACTAGTGAACACCTAAGGCTCCGCCCCTTAAAGTAACAGGCGCACCAAGAAAAAAAAAACGGCCCAAATGAAAGAACACATCAAAGCTCCAGAAAAAATACAACTAAGTGATGAAGAGCTGGCCAACCTATCAGATGCACAGTTCGAAACACTGGTAATCAGGATGCTCACAGGATTCAAAGAAAAATTGTCAGAATTACTTGAACAAATGAGAAGGGATGAGAAGGAAACTAGGGCTCAAATCAACGGAGTGTACCAGCAGAAAGAAAAAACATCCAAACAGAAAAGAATAAAGAAACAAGAATTCAAAAAACTGAGGAGAGGCTTAGGAACCTCCAGGACATCTTTAAACATCCCAACATCTGAGTCATAGGGGTGCCAGAAGGAGAAGAGGGAGACCAAGGGACTAAAAACTTATTTGAATAAGTAACAAAGGAGAACTTCCCCAAACTGGTGAAGGAAATAGATTTTCAGGAAGTCCACGAAGCTCAGAGAGTCCCAAAAAAGTTGGATTCAAGAGGAACACACCAAGACACATCATAATTACATTACCCAAGGTAAAAAATAAGGAGAGAATCCTAGAAGCAGCAAGAGAAAAGGAGACAGTTACCTACAAAGGAATTCCCATAAGACTGTCAGCTGATTTCTCAAAAGAGACCTTGCAGGCAAGAAGGGGCTGGAGAGAAATATTCCAAGTCATGAAAGGCAAGGACCTACATCCAAGAATACTCTACCCTGCAAAGCTATCATTTAGAATGGAAGGGCAGATAAAGTGCTTCTCAGATAAGGCCAAGTTCAAGGAGTTTATCAACACCCAGCCTTTATTATATGAAATGTTAAAGGGATTTATATAAGGCATGGAGGGATATCAATAGGGGAGTGGTAGGGGGAGAGAGGGGGAAAAGGTGCAGAGAATAAGTAGCATAAATGGTAGGTAGAAAACAGACAGGGGGAGGTTAAGAATAGTATAGGAAGTGTAGAAGACAGAGACCTTATGTGTATGACCTATGGACAAAAACTAAAGGGCGGGGAATGGGGGTGTGGAGGGAAAGAAAGGGGGGAAAATGGGACAACTGTAATAGCATAATCAATAAAATATATTTTAAAAATGTGGTAAAATGTTTAATAACATAAATAACATAATATTTCACCAATGTAAATGTAAACAGAACAGTCAGACTATAAGATGCATCCCCATTTTCCTTCCAAATTTGGGGGTAAAAGTGCATCTTATAGTCTGAAAAATACGTTATATAGCCAATCAGCAGTCCTCAAACTTCAGTGGGCAAAATAATTTCAAGGTAGCAGCAATAACAACAATCTATTGAACAACATCTAATGATGTGAGGCCTAGGATTGAAAACATAGTGGACCACCAAACGGGTGGGGTCCCAGCATGGATTTTATGTTATTGAGTCCTCTCTTCCAGGTGGGATCTCTGACTCAGCACCTCTGCCATGGAACCTGAATCTGCATGGATTAATGAATCAGAGCCCTAGGTAATTCTGACTCAGGTGTTCAGAGACACACTCATTGAGGAACAGTGTAGCAGACTTACACCTTATATGAATGTAATAAATACCATTTATAATATTGCTGTAGTGTAAATTTGCATGCAAGTGTTTTGAGCCTGGTATGTGAGAACTAGTTTTGCATCTACTGAGTGAAGCTACTTAACTATCTAGGACATTCATCATAATGAGAGTGTGTTGTTCTCCGCCAGCCTTTGAATAGATGGGTAGCGGCTCCTAAACAAGGCTACTGGGGAACTTGATTCTGCAACACGTGAGAAGAAGTGCTAGGTGCTATAATGGCAGAATAAAGGAAGTAGAATTGTGCAACAGAAGAGGGGGAAATTAATTTTGACTGGGAGAATTAATTCACAGCTAATGAAATGAAATGCCAAAAGCAAACAAACACACACAGGTGTTCAAGATTGGTTTTTTTTTGACACCATTTTCTATTCACTTGTTTGTTGTTTGCTAAAAGCAGGACCATGGGTATGAAAGAAGATCTGTGAGTGTCAATCTTTAAGACAAGGAGCTGCCAATGAGAATGGTGATGTGGTCAAAGAATTTTATTTTGCCTTTCAGAAATCTCATCACAATTATACCTCAACAGACAATATTGAGATATATTCAGTTCCAAGCCAAAGAAAATCATAACTTGAGGACAGTGCTTTGCAGAGGTTACACAATGACTTCCTTTATAGAATTTTGACATTCCCAAGAGGAAGTGTGAGACTATGAAATTTTTATATGATTGACCAAATTGAGAAGAGTTTATTTATCCAAGCAGTGAACTTTTGGCAATTCTCTGTCTCTCTCTAGCAATGTTTTGTTGACTGGCCGAGAATTTAGTGACAAGAGTTGGGGAAAGACCTGGGATTTAGCAAGAAGTACCACACTAACATCAGGCATTTATGTGTTCATTAACACATTCTAGAGCTATTTGTTGAGCATCTGCTCCATGCCGAGCACAGTGTGAAACACTAGGAGTCAATATTGCACAAAACAGGCTCGCTCTGACCTCACTCTGATGCAGATACAGTCTAGTGGGGGTTAAAAGTGAACAGTTACGTCTAACACACGCGACAAACTGTACACTGAAGTGTGGTACAGAGTGTATGGGATGTATGAGAGGGACAGCTATTTACATTTCAAGTGCCTGACAGAAGTAGCTTCAGCCTGTTTTTCTCAGGTTTCACTCTTTAGTGTGGGGGTGTGAAAAGGTCTAATGGTCTCATGCGCTTTATGTTGACTTTATTTTGACTCAACTAAATAAACACTGCAAGACTCATTTACAATAGTACCTACATTTCCTTGCTCAGATACATCTAAAGCTAATCTGTGTAGAAGAACAGTGATACTAAAAGACTAACTTCAGGTTGTATTAGGCTAAGGTTTTCTATAGAAAGGTTCTTTAGAGTTAGAATCGAACCTGGAAAGTTTGTAGTAGATGGGGAAAGTGCATGAAGTACTGCTCCAGGAAACACACGGACTGAAAGACTTTAACCCATTAGTAGGTAGTATTGAAAACATAAATAATCTCTTAATAATCCTTTCCCTTTAGTCTTTTGGAATATGTTTTACTTCCTCTTGACTTAAGTCTAGCTGCTAAAATGCAGGAAATATATACCCTATAGAAAAGGTGTTTGTTTAATCCCCAGGTATCATCTTATAGGTCAGCTTAGCTAGAGAGAGCCTGGTGGGAACTTATAAGATGTTCATGCTGTAATCGCAGGTACTGTAATAGGTCCAGAGCTGTATAAGCTAGGCTTGAAACTGCACTTTTTCCCCCCAAAATAGGAGCCCCTAAAGTGTACCACGTGTAGACTTATCCGTATAAAAGCTAGAACATAAATCATATTCCCACCATGTTCTTTTGCCTAGTTATTCAATTTAATTCAACTAACTTCCTAATGAATGAGTGCCTGAGAAGACTGTGCTCAGGAAGGTGTTATTGGGACCAGCTAGCTGACTTTCCACTTTCCACAACGGCTGTTGTGAAGGATGGGTAACAAAAGGGGTAGCAGCCTACCTGTTCCTTCCCATTAATAATTAGATGCCTAGTTAGAGTCCATTCAGATAGGCAGAGGAAATAGGGGAGAGAATTGAATGTGGAGAATAGTTAATTTATCTTTTGCAATATGGTCCCTTTTAACTAATTCTCCACTGAAGTTCTCATTTTATCCCCAGGGTCTGCCAAAGGGAAAGCCCGCACATTCTTTGCAGCCAAGTCACAGGCCTCTTGGGTGTGTATCCAGCACTCGGTATCCTCGGCTTGTCAGGACAGGGCAGCTGGTTGAGGCAGCATTCCTCTTTCAGCTCCGGCCATGTAACTCTGTACTGCTTTCTTAATCAGCAACACGAGAGCTATGAGAACAAATGGTGGATCTTCATAGTGATGCAGTTAAGAGTTTGTTAACTGCCTTTTGGAAGTCAGTGTAAGTACTGTTGATGGGTTCAATGCGGGTTGTTTCCTTACTGTTTCAGTTAAGCAGCCACAGCAACAACCAGAAACACATGACTCAGGGATCCGTTTTAGGTATTCAGTTGTGGGAGTGGCCCTACTCAAGGTTCAGCTTAACCGTTTGGTGGCAAATTGCAGTGCTCCATTCAGAGTGGCATGATCTCTAGAAAAGCTGGGACTTGTCAGGGGCTTTTGAGGTGGGACTCCACAAGAAGCCAGAGGTGGCCATTCAGGAATTGGTTCCAGTTGGGTACACAATGGAAGCAACGGGAGAGTCTTAGACCTATCTCTCGAAGTACATGGACTGGTGTGCTTGTATCTGAGTTTAGCATGATATAACCATGAATTAGGATTTAAAGGTTTCCAAGTTGTTGAATATTTTATATTTTTAATAATTGTTTCATTTATTTTTAGAGGGAGGGAGGGGAAGGGAGGGAGAAACAGAGGGAGAGAAACATCAATGTGTTGTTGCCTCTTGTGCATCCCCTACTGGGGATCTGGCTCGCAACCCACACAAGTGTCCTAGACTGGGAATCCAACCAGTGACCTTTTGATTCACAGGCTAGCACTCAGTCCACTGAGCCACACCAGTGAGTGCCAAGTTGTTGAGTATTTCAAAAGGCACTTAACCTGCCAGTTAAGACTCTCAAGAGGTGTTAGTTTGGGCGCCACCAGGTCCTCTTCTTCAGAGGAATCATACTCTTTCCCAGAACTCTCATTTAGGTAGTTAGCGCTTTCTTCTTCCTCACTTTCTGATTCTGATAAAGGGTCAGCAGAGGGATTTCTGGGTCCCATTAGAATAGAGCAGGAGAAGGAACCAGAAAAAGGTAACGATTTAAGCCAGCAAAACACTAACACTGGCAAACACAAACAAAAGTTGAAAAATCCTTTCAACAAGATTAACTTGCCTGTTTCTGAGTCCACTACCCACACCTTATGCCTCTGGCTTGCACCATTCTGCAGTTCTTCGAGATCATGTTGTATATTCTTCACTTACAAAGAAGATACCTCAGTTCTCAGGGTCATTTCAGTGTGTAAAAGTGTTCATCAATTACCAGCGGCACAGGCCAGAGTGTCTACTTTAAACCCTGGCTACCCTAGGAGAGAAAGGGTCCTCATCTAGGCAAGCTGGTTATCTTACCATAATCTCAACTGGTCGTGATACTGTGAGGAGACACTTGTGTCCTCTGTTTTGTTGTCGGGGTATTATATCTACTTGGTAATGAAAAGAAACTCAGTGGTTGCCTTCAGAATCTGCTGATGCAGCAAATTATGTGCAGGGGTGGGTGGGATGAGTTGTCAAGACCACCTGGTGCTCATGGAACTGATGTTTTCCACAGGTGGTGCAAATGCCCTTGGAAACTGGTGACGTGGCTGTTGAACTATCTGGAGAGATAGCCTTGACCTGTGAATCAGAAGACCATGGAGGATCTTTTTTCTTTCTCGCCTCACACCTTGCTCCTTGACCAGACTAGGCCTAACGCCACTCCGTTCCGGCAATATCACCTCCACTCTGCTCGCCGTCTCAGCTGGGACCGCTTCTGGGCAAGCCAACCACCTTAACCAACTATTTATGATCAACTGACTTTTTTATGGCCTGAGAAGTAGGGGTAATGAGGAGTTCTTTGGGAGAGTCCATAAACTGACTCATGGGACAGACAAAGAGGAAGCCAGTCAGTAAACGGGGTTAGCAGAAAAAGGCAATTTGAGGCAGCAATTTAAGGACTGGCCTCTGGGTGGTAGTTCTTGGGAATGCCCCTTTAGTCTGGTGTCTCTGAAGGCTGGACACGGGTTTGCTGTGTGGTTTGGTGTCTTAAGGGTGCTGCCCAGGGACTAATTCTCACAGATGTGAATTGGTCCTGGCCTGGAATAAGGCCTCCAGGAAGACTGAACAAGTCTGTGCCCGTGCCCCAGAGGCTGACAGCTCACTTTTTGAGCCTTGCATTGTTGGATGCAGCTTCATACAATAGAAATCATTCTAATGAATTTAAGCAGAAATACTACCAGATGTTAAGTGGCTACAAAAATTATCTGAGGGCTGGAAGAACTGGTTCTGGATGAGCTTCCAAGAATAATCCCAGCCCCTGAAGGCATACAAACCTTAGCCATGAGGCCCACCTGCAGGCCCAGTCTCATCCAGACCCCGAGCCAATCACGGCAGAGGCAGGAGGTGGCAGAGCTCCAGCACCATCCAGAGGGCTCAGAAGGAAAATCAGATGCTGACAGACCTGGTATATTGGACCACCATGGATTCACACCTTTTCTCCCTTTTCTCGCTCGCTCAACCACATCACTTGATGTACAGCAGGCCTGGGCGGGTCCTGCATAGTGACATAATGGCAAGCAGTCTGAAAGATGAGTCTCACTGCCTCAGATGGAGAAGTAATGGAAGAGCATCTCAGGTGGGAGAACAGCACGTGCAGCAGCCCTGTGACCAAAGTGGAGGTAACCAGAGGCAGTGTGGCTGGGGCATGGGTGGGGTCGCACAAGGGGGCCACAGGGGCCCCATTAGGGACTTTTGCTTTCCCCTAAGGGAAAACAGAAACCATTGAAAAGGGTTTTTTTTTTTTGCTGGGAGAATGAACACAATGAGATCAGCTTTTAAAAGTTGCTCTACAATTTTAAAAAATCCATGCTTTATTTCTTTCTTGAAGGATCTCTAGGATTGGTGCAGGGTGGGGGGGTGGGGACGGGTCAGAGTAGATGTAGAGAGATCAGTTAAGAGACCTTTGCAGCAGCAGGGAAGGTAAGACATAACAAGTCTGAGGATGAGGGTGGTGGTAAAGAAGAGAAAGGACAGGACAAAGACATTTAGAGGAGAAAGAAAAAGACAATATGATAAAAGGAGCAGTTCTGTTCTTTTCTTTTTACTTTAGATCACTTAAAACTCTCTTTTCACTTTTAGACTTTGTTTTCTTTTCCCACATTTATCTTTTTCAACTTGATATCCTAGTGTAAGAAAATCAAAGACAATAGAGTCATTTAAGAAGAGTCACTGCCCTGACCAGTGTGGCTCAGTTGTCTGGAGTGTCATCCCATACGCCAAGAGGGTGGGAGTTTGATTCCCAATCAGGGCACATATGTAGGCTGTGGGTTCGATCCCTGGTCGGGGCATGTATGGGAGGCAACCAATCAATGTTTCTCTCTTCCTTCCTCTCTCTCTGAAATCAAGAAATATATTTTTTAAAAAGAAAAGTCACCCTATAATATGGATATGCTTACATGTAGCCCACACCAAAGAGTTAGAAGTGGTATAAAATCTGTATTACACATAGTGCCTTAAGATCATGAATTTTGCAGGCAAGAGTATTAGCATTGTGACCCCCCAATGAGCTATTTCACCTTTTCTAAGCTTCTATAAAATGGGGATAAAAATAGTACCTGTCTGAGTGGGTTGCCCTGAGAATTAAATGAGGTAATCCATAAAAGGCCATTAGTATAGAGCCCGGCATAATGAAAATGCTCGATGAATGTTAACGGTATTATTCATAGCTTTTAGCTGACCATTCTCTTGGTACACAGTTGATGGATGCTTGTGCAGGCCTTCAGAGCCAGCACTAAACGCTGTGCATGCAGTCACTTATGCCAGGCTTGTGCACAGATTGCAAGGACTCTGGAAAGGTGGTTCAACATATTGATTTTTAAATTTTGCCATGTTCCCTCAAAGCCAGGTTCTGTCTCTGGGACTGTGCAGACTTGTTGGGGAAGCACTGCATGTTGGGGAGGATGGGGAGCAGAGGGCGTCGAGGAGAGATCAGGTGGAAGACTGTGAAGGGGAACATAGCATTTCTGCGCCTGTTGGGTAATTTGAGTAGTAGTTTTGCTGTGACTTATTTTGTTCTAGGGCTCTGCTTTGTCTTCTTATTCCTCATTCGGTTACAAGTACTGGGGAGGCAGCCATGAACAAAGTCCTACTTCTGTGAAGCTTAAATTTTGGCAGGCTTAACTCTCTTGCCAGTACCTTTTATTCTCCCAGAAGTCTTAGTTGGCCCTCACTTCTTCCTTCCTTCAGGAATGAAAGGAACCAATGGAACACATTTCCTGTTCTAGACCCATATTGAAAAGAAGGTCCTATTATTTGGAGTTTGGCACTTACTCTTTTTGGGGGGATTCGGTTTGTATTTTGTAAGGGGGGGGGGTAGTAGAGAAGTTAAAAACCCCGGCGAACGCTTCTCCTGTTAGTTCTCAAAGTATCCACATGAGTAACACATTGTCACAGATGAAGAAACTGAGGCTAAGAGGATAAGTGACTTTCCCGAATGGAGGCAGGACTCAAGATTCTGACTTGACATCTCGCGCTCTCTTTCTTTTATAAATTGGGAGTTATTTGCTTAGTTGCAAACAGGTAATTTAATGTCATTAGCCCAGTTGGCAGTTGACTTGATATCTGTAGTTGAAATTTCTGGTTAATAGATTTCCCAGTGAGTATACGTTCAGATAGTGGAACCTTCATGACGTGACATAGCTTAGTGGTTTCCAAATGCCAGTCCATGGACCAATGATGGCGTATGTCAACATTGTTACCCATCTCAGCAAAACACAAAATGAAGTCATGATCTGTATTTTCAACATTCTACTATGGAATGATAGTGTTGGTAGGAGGTAGTTAGATTTTTGTTTGTTTGTTTATATTATTTTGTGCAATAAAAAGTCACCAAGTCTATGTCTGTCTTTTTTTTTTTTGGTAAAATTTACTGTTTGGCAAATTCTAAAGGCTGCAGAAACCTGATACAGCTAACTAAATGAAAAATAGAAGTTCTATTTCTGGCAATATGGAATACTAGATATTAAAAATATCCTTCTGGTGCAATGCACCTAAAAAGAATGTAAAATTGGAAAAATTCTATATTTAAGAAATACATAGTTGTATTGACAAGAAAGGAAAATTCCTAGAGGCCAAAAATTACAAGTACAACTCAGGGAAAACTACGTTTGGGAGAAAGAAGACAGATCACAAGGTGTCAGCGAGGTGGGAAATGAGGTCAAAGATTCTTGCTTAAATGTAGTGCTCCCAAAAGATGATATCCCTGGTGGAAAGAGAAAATAGGGGATGAAAAGTGCCTTTCCAGGAGAGCCCCGTAAGTACAACTGTCCGTCCTAGCCCTGGGATGCTAGGAAGGATGCATGTCTCCTGAGAAATTTATAACCATGAGTCACTTTCATTGGATCTAAGGCTGGAACCCCCGTCAGTAATATGAACTGAAAACCCCAAGTTGAGAGTTCACAACAGTCTGAGTTGGGAAGTGCTTCCATGTGCCTGACAGTAACACACAGTTTCTCTGAAGGCAGAGTTCCTACACATATCATTTCAATTAGCTCAAATTAAAAATCACAAAATACATGAGCAAATAAGATGGGAAGAAATCAAGAGAAACATCAAGAAGCAGAATCAGAACTTTAAAAACTTCAGATACTAAAAATGTTGGGTATAAAATATAAAATAAAATAAGTACTGAAAATGTAAGAAACTACCAAAAACTTTTTTAAAAAAGAACCAATTAGAACTTGTAAAAATGAAAAATATAACCACTGGCATTTAAAAATTTCAGTTACACAGGTGAAAAGAGAATGAATAAACTTGAAGATAGATATGAAAAATTACTCTGACAGCATGGAGGGACAGAGACTGAAAATAGGGAAGGGAAGGGAAGGGAAAGATAAGATAGAGTGAGAAGGTACAATATGCATCTGATTGGAATTACAGAAAATAACAATAGGGATAGATAATGGGGGAAATGCATATCATCCAAAGCTTTGATAAAAGAAAAATTTCCAGAACTAATGAGATACAGGAATCCTTATGAATACCAAGCATAATAAATTAGTAAGCCACACCCTGATATATGCTATAGAAACTACAGAATACCGAAGACAAACAGATCTTTAGAGAAGCTACAGAGAAAATAAAAATGACCTGTAAAGGAATCATAATAAGCTGGTAGCTGACTTCTTTAATAGCATTAATGGAAATTAAAGGAGAGAGATATATTCAAAGTCCTTCACTGAAAAATATTTGACAAGCCAAATGTAATATATAAAGAATTACACCTCCAAATGTCCTAGATTTTATTACCTTTAAGAAAACACTTTTCACCTGTAACTGGAATGAACTGCCCCACAAATTTGGAATTTAAACGTGGAATTTCCCTCTATTTTCCATTTCACCGCTGGATTGCTCACATGCTTTGTATGTCTCATTATCATGAAACTCCGCATCTTCTTCGGTGGGTTCTCATTCTCCTTACATTACGTTATCTAAAAGCACCGGGCCCTTACTCCAAGGCCTGTGAGTCTGCACTTACAGGACCAGGGAGACAGCTCGATGGCTCTCACAGAAAGGAGATCTGGAGGAGGCACCTTCTCCTCTGCCACAGACCGTGTCTTGCCGGGACTCATATGCCGAACCCTCGCCCCACTGGGATGGTATGTGGAGGTGAGGTCTTTGGGAGGTGACTGGGCCATAGGATGGGCCTTCATGCATGGGATAATACCCTTACTTATAAAAGAGACCCACAGAACTCTCTTGGTCCAGAAGTGGGCTCTCACCAGACACTAAGTCTGCCAGTACCTTCCTTGGCTTTGAACTTCCCACCCTCCAGAACTGTGAGAAATAAATTTCTGTTGTTATAAGCCCCCCAGGTGATAGTCACTTTGTTACAGTAGCCCAAATTAAGATATTCTCCAAAGCCAGTACAGTCTTTCCTCTCTTTCACATCCACTTTCAGGAACTGACCCCAACTGGGCAGAATTTACTTCTATCACAACACAGCTCCCACCTTCTCTTGCTAAAAAAGAATAAACCTTGCAAAGTCAATCTCTTGTAGGGCAATTTTACTGGGCAAATTTTACAACTGAAATCCCCAAACAGGGTTCTTACCCGTGGGTTCCAGGTTTGCTTGTGTGAAAACCCCACTCCTTGTTTATCTCTACATGGGGAAAATATTTCTGATGCTGTATGATTCCCAATGAAATGATGTTAACAAATATTGTGAGGGAGAATACAGGCAAATCCTAAGGTATAATCAGTGGATATCAAACTTGGTTTCCCTTACTGGAAAACACGTCTGATTGCGTGGCATGAATATTATGTTGGAAAAAAGCAACTATGCGTCTCTTCACTCAGAATGCTGACATGTATCACACAGTCTGAAACTGAATCCAGTATAACCAAACCACATTCATTCAATGGCAAACACTCAGAAGTCAGCTGTGGCCAGCAACTGGGTCTGTCTGTATGTGTGTATTTTTATACTCAATCGATGGACCTTAATAGCAATCAAAGTACTTTCCTTATGATCAACTCCAAGGAGATAAAAACCTGACACAAAACCCAACCATTTGCAAATGAGCATTTATGAGTTACTAGGATTTTTAAAGAAAATAAATTTTTCACTGACAAGTACCTATATGAAACTCATTTTAACATGTATTATTCTACCTTTATGTTGACTCATTTTTATTTTTACTTTTTAAATTTTTATTAAATTTATTGGAGTGACATTGGGTAATAAAATTGTACAGGTTTCAGGTGTAAAACTCCAGAACACACCATCTGTATATTGTATTGTGTGTCCACCACCCACAGTCAATTCTGCTTCCATCACCAAGTACCCCCCTTACCCTCTTCTGCCTCCTCCCAGTGCGCTTTCCCTCTGGTATCACAGTACGGTTGCCAGGGTCTCTGACTTCTCTCCTTTTTTTTTGTTTAATCCCTTCACTTTTTTCACCCAACCCCTCACCTCTCTGTCAGCTGTCAGTCTGTTCTCTGTATCTATGAGTCTGTTTCTATTTTGTTTGTTAGTTTATTTTGTTCATTAGATTCCACATATAAGTGAAATCATGTGGTACTTGTCTTTCTCTGACTGGCTTATTTCACTTAGCATAATATTCCCCAGGTCCATCATGCTATTGCAAAAAGGAAGAAAGGAAGATTCCCTTCATTTACGGCTGAGTAGTATTCCATTGTGTAAATGCACTCACAGTTTTTTTAATCCACTCATCTGCTAATGGGCACTTGGGCTGCTTCCAAATCTTGGCTATTATAAATAATGCTGTAGTGAACATAGGGTGCATATATTGTTTTGAATCAGTGTTTCCGGTTTCTTAGCATGTATTCCCAGAAGTAGAATCACTGGGTCATAAGGCAGTTCCATTTCTAATTTTCTGAGGAAATTCAATACTGCTTTCCACAGTGGCTGCACCAGTCTGCATTCCCACCAACAGTACACAAGTGTTCCTTTTTCACCACATCCTCACCAGCACGTGTTTGATGATTTATTGATGATAGCCATTCTGACAGGTGAGGTGTGAGGTGATATCTCATTGTAGTTTTAATTTGCATTTCTCTGATGATTAGTGATGTTGAGCATTTTTTCATGTCTATTGGCCATCTGTATGTTCTCTTTGGAGGAAGTGTCCTTTGAAATTCAGACCCTTTGCCCATTTTTTAATTGGATTGTTTTTGTGGTTGAGTTTTAAAATTTTTCTATAAATTTTGGATATTAACCCCTTATCAGATGTATCATTGGCGAATATATTTTCCCATCCAGTGTCTTATCTTTTCATTTTGTTGATGGTTTCCTTTGCTGTGAAAAAGCTTTTTAGTTTGATGTAGTCCCATTTGTTTATTTTTTCTTTTGTTTTCCTTGCTTGAGGAGATATAGCAGAAAAAATATTGCTATGTGAGAAATGTCTGAGATTTTACTATGTACATTTTCTTCTAGGATTTTTATGGTTTTGAGTCTTACATCTATGTGTTTAATCTATTTTGAGTTTTACTCTTGTGTGTAGTATAAGAAAGTGGTCTAGTTTCATTCTTTGCACATATCTATACGTTGACTCATTTTAAAAACTACCTTACTCTTTACCAAGTGTGTCCAAATAGCTCTGAATCCTTGATCTATTTTTTTTAAGGCATAATAACACCAGGACTTTAGAAGTCCTGTAAAATTCATGCTTTATGAGAAATAATAGGGGTCACTTCCTATATTCCAAGGTGCCATTTTTATTAAAATGTTTGAAACATTTATTGCCAAAATAATACATGCTCTTTATTTTTAAAAGTGCAAGCAATACTGAAGTATATATAGTAAAAACTGAACGTTCCCTACAGTCCTGGTCCAGCTTGTTCCCCATAGAGAGCCACTGTTGATGGTGCCATGCTCATCCTTCCAGATCTAGATTAATTACACTCAACCTCCTGTTTTACCTGACACTGTGTCCGGGAGATGTTTTAATGTCAGTACACTCAGAGATACCTTATTGCTTCACAGTATTTCACAGAAGAGAAGTACCACAATTTATTTCCTTATTGATGAACATTTCGGTTGTTTTAAATGTTCATGTAGAAAAACAAATTTGAAGGGATTATTTTTTTGTGCACGTACCTGTGCACATTTGTGAGAACGTTTCTTTAAGGCAGATTCTAGAAATTGAATTAACATGTCAAATGTAAAACATGTTTTACATTTTAATACATTATGTTCATTTTTTAAAATTTACATGTTTTCCTGAGTTTTTCACTAGTTTAAGGTAGCTGAATTTTATTTCGTTTGTTTTAGCTCTAGTTTAACCTTTAGAAAGCTATTGATATGGAGAATTCCCTGTGTAGAGAGCTCAAGAAGCTGAAAAACCACAGAGGATGTCCCTGAGAAAATGAATGAAAACAAGTGTACCTAAATCAAGAAAAAATAATGAGTGGTAGGTGTTCAAAACCACATGAGGAAAGATTTAAAAAAAACTAAAGCCTTAGTTTTAAGTGATGTAGGTAGAATGTGCCATTCATATGTGGATCCTTATCTCCTAAAGTAATTTCAAAAGGCAGTATTTTTAATATTCTAATTTCTTACAAGTTTCAAATATTTCATGACTTAAGCCTACAAAGACTACTTCTCACAAAGACTTATGCTCCTCAAGATCAGACACGATGTTTTGGAACAAAGAGTGCTTTCAAGAAATCTATTCAACAAATCTGCCCTCAACTGCCCAATGTTCATTGCCACTAGACAGAAGTGACTATACTGTATATGACAATAAAGGGACAAGGTCCTTTTACCTTTCAGATGTCTCCAAATAGAGAAATGTATTCAAGTTTTCATAGGCTTGTCTTTCAGAAAAGTGTGAAAGAAGCTGTGCATGCATTTTTTTCCTTCTACAGCACACTCCTTCCTTGTTCTTTTTACAATATTCCTGTCTAGGCAATGAACTTTCTTCTAAATACACAATAACCAAGAGGTCTCTCTCCTGGCTGAATTCTCCAAAGCCAAATAAAATATTCCCCATGGTCAAAAGATTTTCCTTTGTAGTTATATCAAAAAGGCCTTTTCCCAGTATAAGTTCTCTGCTGTTGACTCAGGTAGGCCCGCGTGCCAAGGGCCTGTCTGCCTAGCTTGCTCTCCAGTAAGAACTCTCCGCTGCTGGTGAAAGGATGAGCGATGTGACTATGGGCTCTCCTGTAGTCAGTGCATTCAGAGCGCCTCTCTCCGGCACCACTCCTCAAGTTTCAAGGGAAAGAAAATCTGTCACAAAAGGCTTGCCCACAATATTTGCTCTCAAAGGTTTTTCTCTCTAGTGTGGATCTTACTATGCTGGACAAAAGCAAAGGCCTTTCCACATTCACTACACTTACAGGGCTTCTCTCCAGTGTGTCTCCTTGTGTATGTAGCGAGG
Source organism: Micronycteris hirsuta (assembly GCA_004026765.1). Classification (NCBI taxonomy): domain Eukaryota; kingdom Metazoa; phylum Chordata; class Mammalia; order Chiroptera; family Phyllostomidae; genus Micronycteris; species Micronycteris hirsuta. The sequence continues at coordinate 173,986 of PVJI01001304.1, forward strand.
AAATAGCTGTAGCAAAAACTGTTCCCACATTCTTTACACTCAGAGGGCTTTCGTGCAGTGTAGGTCATACTACACTGGAAAAACAGAGTGGGTAGGTGAAGGTCTTTCCGCATTCACTGTACTCATAGGACTTCTCACCAGTGAACCCACCGGTGGCATGTGTGGTGTGACCTACATCTGAAGATCTTCCCACACTCCACACACTTACAGGGCTTCTCCCCTGCAAAGACATATGTGCCGAACCAGAGCTTTTCATGAAAAGCTTTCCCACACTCCTGGCATTTGTAAGCCTTCACTCCAGTGTGATGTTGAACAAGGAGATACTTTTCCCACATTTCCCACATTTTTTTTTTGCATTCGTAGAGAGTCTTCCTTGCATGAACCAAAGTGTCTTTACTTGGTCCCTGTGAGTCACATTCATAGAGAGTATCTTCTATGGAATCTTGCTTCTGAAAAACCCTTGAGTGTAAGCAATCATCTGTCCCAGAGCCACTGTGTTCAAGGCTCATCTTCCTAAGGATGGTCTCCTTGTGGAAGACAGCAGCTGGCCTCAAGTTCCTTTCCTGCATTTCCAACAACCCTTCCTCATCTCTAACTTGCTCCATCCAGGAGAACCTTCTGGTTCTCTGAGTCAGTCTGCTCTGGAGCAAGGCTCCCTAAGACAAAACTGGCTGGTCTTGGGTTTTACTTGTCACCTGGAAAGGTGGCTTTAGCAAAGGACTCGTCCCTGTCTCTTACCTGTTCTTTGACTGTTAGATCAACTCTGGTCTGGGAACTGCAAGCTCCAGTGAGACCAAGAGTCTGCAGGAGTCCAGTGTCACTTCTGGATAGAGTCCTCTGGGCCTGGTCCAGCTGCTCCCATTCCTTCCGAGTGAGGGTCGGGGATTCGCCCAACCACTGCCTGGAACCACTGCAGCTCCGCAATGCAAATGTCCACGTGCGCTGGCTTCCACTTACACAGAGTGTGAGGCAGATCCCTGAAAGCATTTCGTTCAGCTGCTGCCAGCCGGACTAGTGGTGGCTGGAGCCTCAGTTTCACTCTTTTTAATATCTGGGAATTGAATTTTCAGTTGTTCTGGAAGGAAGTTCACATGTGTGTTTGGAAGTTTACTCTAGTTGTGTCAGGGAGAGCCTCCCAAAATGCACATGAACGTGCATCTGAACATGCTTGCAAGGAATTTGGTGATGCAGGGTTTGGGGAGAGAAAGAGCCCCATTTACTGCTTTATTTTACCCACTGACCTACTTCAAACTGTACCCAGGGGCTGGTTCTAAAGTCAGCCTAGTACAACTACTGAGTCTTGGAGAAGGCATGGAAATTCAGGATCTCTTTTACATTGCTGATGGTTCTGTCATTAGTAAAATTATGTTAAAAAGAGTTGGCCTCACCTCTGAAAGTCTTTTCCAGAAAGAAGTTTTTCCACAATTGTCCCAGGAGACAGGTATAAGAATATTCACAACAGCAAACACTGGAGGGAGTCCAGGAGAGAAAATGAATGAACAGCTTCTCCACATAATGGAACCTTATTCTGCACCCTGAGGGTGCTCTAGTCCACTGCTAAAATAGGGGAATCGCAAGTATCACAACTTATGCTGCAGAATCTTCCAGTAAATTAAGCGCCCAGCAGTGCCAAGTCCCTCTGGAGCTGGTGAAGAGGGGAGGCCATCTTGTGGATGATGGTGATGGCAGTTTGAGCTGGACCCTGGTCCACGGCCCTCCCCTGCCCGAGCAGGAACTGGTTATTAAAGAGAAGAGAGGCTCTTGGGATTAGAGGAGAGGCAAATTGGAAGGTGCTGGGAAGGAGTGGAAAGAGGAGGATTGATGGTCATTGACACTCTGAGCGCTTGGACTTCCACCTGTCTTTGCTGTTCCCGGAACTGTTTGGAATGTTCCCTTCTGAGAATCTGACCAGCGCAAGAGAAGATACTTGATGATGCTGATGTTGCTGGTTTCCCAGTGAAATGGCTGGCAGGTTGACGACTTTCACTGAAACCTTAAACTTTATTTTTCTTTCTTATGTTCTGGTCAGAACCTCCATCTACAATGTTGATGAAGAGGTGTGGCAGAAAAATGCTCTTTTCACTTTCCTGACATAAATAAATCTAATATTTCATAATTGAGAATGCATATATAGTATGGATTTTTGTTGCTCTCATCTGCTTGATCACTTTTATAATATATGTAGATGTTAGTGTCAGAGAATTGAAAGACCAAGCAGGCACACCACCTGGGAAAATCTGACAGGGTTTTCTCACCCGAAGGGTTTAGTGGCCATCAGTACAATCAGGACACAAGGCAAAGTGCTCAGCCATGTTTGCAGGACAGTAGGACTCTCCCCAGCGGGGGAAGTAGTAGCGGATGGCTGTGACTCAGGCAGCTATGCAGGAGCTGGTCTGAATAGGAGCTGGAAAGGTGCCCCCATCAGTATCAGTAACATTTAGACAAAGTTCTTTCCAGCAATGGTTCTCAAAGTGTGGCCCTTGGTCTTAGTATATCCACTTTGAAGAGTTCAAGAAAAGCTGATCACTATAAAATGGCATCATAACCGTGGTAATGTGGGCAATTACATAATAAATTATCTGCACTTCTTGGAAAAGACTAACTTTTCTTTAATGAATTTATCTTTTACTATATGACTTTAATGATATATAGATATTTCTGAAATGATTAACATTTTCAATCATTTGAACCATCAGTAGCACTGCTTTTAAATAATGTGAATAGCTCAGTAGGAAGTTGGCATAGGTTAGGTCACAGCAATAACTATTTTATACTCAGAATCTGTTCTCTGGGAGTTCTCAGGGGGCTTCTTAAAGGGTTGCTGTGTCAGCCTGGGCTACTGCAGGTAACTGAACCGTTATGAGTGTAGATTGTCACCTGTGATTTTTGGTCCTTGGATATACTCATGGGCTGAGTGTCTGCCACCATTCTGCCTTCCTTTAGCTCTGTGTCCAAGTGGGAACATAGACTTTTTCTCTAATATAAGATCAGGCTGTGAGTTTAACAAGACTTTGCTGATGGCTGGAGTTTGCAGAGGCGACTTCCACAGAGAATAACTTACAACTGACTATCAGCTATGGGTGTTCTCAGGGCCCTCAGTTCCTAGTCTGTCTTCCTGGGAATCCCAGAGCACTGCCTTTCTGTTCAGAGACCATTACTTCCCCTTAAGGAAGAGGCCAGGCTTCCTCTGCCATCCAGAACTACCTTAGACATGCCTCAGTTCCCCAGAGTCTAGGCCCAAGTCAAGGTTCAGAGAGAGGAACCCATCTCAGGCCTGTCTTCCCCATTTTCTGTTCTCATCTTTTACTTTTAAGGGTGAATGATCTGTTTAGCATCTACTTCTTTTAGTGGAGACTCGATCCCCTTTCACATAGTATTGGCCTTACCTCATGTCTCCAATAGTACATCACTTTAGGATACAATAGAACAACATTTCTACAGGATGTACACATTTACTGTTATGGAATGAAACTGTTGGAATCCTAACCTGTGAATATGACTGTATTTGGAAATATTGTCTTTGCAGATGATCAAGTTAAAATGAGGTCATTAATGGGCAGCTGGGGAGGAGGAGACTCATGGCAAGGTAGTGGCTTCTGGAGTGAGTGGTCCCACATTTGCATGTGGATAAACCAGGAGGAACAACTGGGGAAAGAAACAGACCATGCAACCCATGTTTCCAGCACAGAGAAATAAAGCCTCAGGACCCCTGACTGAAAAATATCTGTGGGGGTTGAGGTGGCAGGAGAAACTGCCAGCCTCACAGGAAAATTTGTTAGACTCACAGGGTCCTAGAATGTACACAGGACCACCCACCCAGGAATCAACCCCAGAAGGCCCAATTTGTTTGTGGAAGGAAGTGACTGAAAGCTGACCAAGAGCTGAGCAAGTGGCATTGTTCCCTCTTGGACCCCTCCCCCACATACAGCACCACAACGCAGTGATGTGGGTTGCTCTGCCCTGGTGATACCTAAGGCTCCACCGTTTACTACATAACAGGTATGCTGAGACAAAGAAATGTGGCCCAAATGAAAGAACAGATCAGAGCTCCAAAAAAAAAATACAACTAAATGATGAAGAGATAGCCAACCTATGAGATGCACAGTTCAAAACACTGATAATCAGGATGCTCACAGAAATGATTGAGCATGCTCACAAAATGGATGGGAAAAGTGAAGGCTATGAAAAGTGAAATAAAGGAAAATGTATAGGGAACCAACAGTGAAGGGAAGGAATGCAAATCAATGGTTTGGACCTGAAGGAAGAAATAAACATTCAACCAGCACAGAATGAAGAAACAAGAATTCAAAAAAATGAGGAGAGGCTTGGGAACCTCCAGGAAAACTTTAAACATTCCAACATCCAAATCCTAGGGGTGTCAGAAGGAGAAGAGGAAGATCAAGAAATTGATAATATAATGAAGGAGAACTTCCCCAGTCTGGCAAAGGAAATAGACTTCGAGGAAGTCCAGGAAGCTAAGAGAGTCCCAAAGAAGTTGGACCCAAGGAGGAACACACCAAGGCACATCATCATTACATTACCCAAGATTAAAGATAAAGAGCAACTCTTAAAAGCAGTGAGAGAAAAGGAGACAGTTACCTGCAAAGGAGTTCCCATAAGACTATCAGCTGATTTCTCAAAAGAAACCTTGTAGGCAAGAATGGGCTGGAAAGAAGTATTCGAAGTCATGAAAGGCAAGGGTCTACATCTGAGATAACTCTATCCAGCAAAGCAACATTTAGAATGGAAGGGCCGATAAAGTGCTTCCCAGATAAGGTCAAGTTAAGGGAGTTCTTCATCACCAAGCCTTTATTATATGAAATGTTAAAGGCACTTATCTACGAAAAGAAGAAGATCAGGACTTCCGGCAAGATGGAGGCATAGGTAGACACACCGTGCCTCCTCACACTACCAAACAAGGAAAAACAGCAATTTAAATAAACAAAAACAGGCAGATCTGACAGAAAATTGAACTGAGAGGAAGTCCAACAACCAAAGAGTTAAACAGGACATATTCATCCAGTCTGGTAAGCGGGTGGAGCTGGGCAGAGAGCACGCAGCAAACAGGGCGAAGAGAGCGAGGCAAGACCATGGTTTACAGAGTGGTACCAGCAATGCTGCAGCTGCCCGGAGGGAACCGCAGTGGAGGTGCCTGACCAAAATGTGGTGGGCGCCCAGCCCACTCAGACCCAGTGGAGCTGAGACTGGTGGACTGGGCGGCTCCTCATTCACATGCAGACAAACCGAGGGAAAAAGCAGGGGTCAGAGCAGACCACGCAGCCCATCTGCAGGGAAATAAGACCTCAAACAACCAATTGCATACACCTGTGGGGGTTGAGGCGGCGGCGGGAGGAACTCACAAGAGAGTTCGTTGGGGAGACCCACAGGGACTTGGAACTGTGTGGGCCCGGCCACCAACCCCAGGGCCAGCGCAGAGGGGCGGAGCTTGCTCATGGGTGGCAGTGTAAGTACAGAGAGCGGAGCAAGCGCCGTTGTTCTCTCAGGACCCACCCCCACAGGCTGCGTCACAACACAGTGTTTCCCCACCCTGGTGAACACCTAAGGCTCTTCCCCTTAAACTAACAGGTGCACTGAGAAAAAGAAAATGGCCAAAATGAAAGAACAGATCAAAGTTGCAGAAAAACCACAACTAAGTGACAAAGAGATAGCCAACTTATCAGATGCACAGTTCAAAACACTGGTAATCAGGATGCTCACAGGATTGGAAGAAAAATGGTTGAAATTAGTTGAACAAGTGAAGAATAATATAAAGAAAATGAGAAATCTGCAGGGAACCAATAGGGATGAGAAGGAAACTGGGACCCAAATCAACGGAGTGAACCAGCAGAAAGAAAAAAACACCCATCTAGAAAAGAATGAAGAAACAATAATTCAAAAAACTGAGGAGAGGCTCAGGAACCTCCAGGATATCCATAAATGTCCCAACATCTGTGTCATAGGAGTGCTAGAAGGAGAAAAGGAAGACCAAGGGATTGAAAACTTATTTGAACAAATAATGAAGGAGAACTTCCCCAAGTTGGCAAAGGAAATAGACTTACGGGAAGTTCAGGAAGCTCAGAGAGTCCCAAAGAACTCGGACACAAAGAGGAACACACCAAGACACATCATAATTACATTATCCAAGATTAAAAATAAGAAGAAAATCCTAGAAGCAGCAAGAGAAAAGGAGACAGTTACTTACAAAGGAATTCCCATAAGACTGTCAGCTGATTTCTCAAAAGAGACCTTGCAGGCAAGAAGGGGCTGGAGAGAAATATTCCAAGTTATGAAAGGCAAGGACCTACATCCAAGAATACTCTATCCAGCTAAACTCTCATTTAGAATGGAAGGGCATATAAAGTGCTTCTCAGATAAGGTCAAGTTCAAGGAGTTCATCATCACCCAGCCTTTATTGTATGAAATGTTAAAGGGATTTATATAAAGTATGGAGGGATATCAACAGGGGAGTAGTAGGGGGAGAGGGGAGGAAGGGGCAGAGAATAAGTAGCATAAATGATAGGTAGAAAACAGACAGGGGGAGGTTAAGAATAGTATAGGAAATGTAGAAGCCAAAGAACTTACGTGTATGACCTATGGACAAAAACTAAAGGGCGGGGAATGGGGGGGTATGGGGGCAGAGGGGAAGGAAGAGGGAAAAATGGGACAACTATAATGGCATAATCAATAAAATATATTTAAAAAAAGAAAGAAAAAAAGAAAAAGAAGATCAAAACTATAAACAGTAAGATGACAACAAACTTACAACTATCAACAACTGAACCCAAAAAAAGAAAAACAAAAATGAACTAAACATACAACTAGAGCAGGAACAGATTCACAGAAATAGAGATCACATGGAGGGTTATCAGTGAGGAGGGAAAGGAGGAGAATGGGAGAAAAGGTACTTGGAATAAGAAGCATAAATGCTAGGTACAAAATAGAGAGGAGGAGATTAAGAATAATATGGGAAATGGAGAAGCCAAAGAACTTATATGCAAGACCCATGGACATGAACTAAGGTGGGGGAATGATGGTGGGATGGGAGGTACAGGGTGGAGTGAAATAAAGGGGAGAAAAAAATGGAACAACTATAATAGCATAATCAATAAAATATATTTTTAAAAAGATAAATAAAATAAAATAAAATGAGGTCATTAAGGTGAGCCTTAGTCTAGTATGACTGTGCCCTTATAAAAATAACTTTCAGGAAAAAAAAAGAAAGCTTCTTGTGTTAAAAAGGGTGATTATGCTGGGAAAGAATATTTTCCAAAAAATGATATTTTCAACAAATGGTGCTGGGACAACTGAATCCACATGCAAAAGAAAGGTGGATTCATACCTTTCACTAGACAAAAATTAACTAGACACAAAAAACGTACGAGCTAAATCTACAAAACTCTTAGACGTAAACGTAGGTGTGAGTTTCTGTGATTTTGGGATAGATAATCATTTCTTAGACATGGCACTAAAAGCATGAGCAACAAAAAGAAATAGATAAATTTGGCTTTATTAAAATGAAAAACTTCCATACTCAAAGGATACCACAGGTAAAGTGAAAAGGCAACCCATACAACAGGAGAACATATTTGCAACTTATATATTTGAGAAGGGTTTTTATCCAGAATATGTACATAAATCTTACAACTTAATAATCAAAAGACAAAAAACTCAATTAAAATGGGCAAAAAGTTTGAATAGATATTTCTAAATAAAGGATACACAAGTGGCCAATGGTGTGCAAAAAGATGCTTCACGTTTTAGCCATCAGGGAAGTGAAAATCAAACCCACATTAAGATACCACTTCATAAGCACTGAGGTGGCTTAAAATTTAAAAGACAATAGAAAATATTAAAGAGAATGTGGAGAAATTGGGAACCTCATCGCTGGTGGGGATGTCAAATGGTGCAGCCATTGTGGAAAGCAATCTGGGAGTCCCTCCAGCAGTTAATGAGGGAGCTACCATGCGCCCAGAATTCTCACACCTAGGTGGGTGCCCAAAAAGAATGTATCATTATGTCCACACAAAAAATCTGTGCATGAGTGTTTATCACAGCCTATTTCATAATAGAAAAGAGTGGAAACAACCCAAATGTCCACCAACTGACAAAAGGAGAAGCAAAATGTGGTGTACCCATACAGTGGAATATTATTCAGCCACAAGGAGTGACATACTGGTATATGCTACAAAGTGAATGAACATTAAAAGCAGTATGCTATGTGAAAGAAGCCAGACACAAATGAACACATGCTATAGGATTCCATCTATCTGGATGGTCTAGAGTAAGTAAATTTATAGAGACAGAACGCAGGGTGAGGGTTGGGAGGAAGGGATGGTACTTCACTGCTAGTACGTATGGGGTTTGTTTTGGGGGTGAGGAATCTGTCATAAAATTATATTGTGATGATGGCTGTACCACTCTGTGAATATACTAAACACCAGTGAATTGCACACTTTAAATGGGTGAATTTCACATATGGGAACGATATCTTATTGTTTTAAAACAACCATATTTGTGTTCTAAAAACATTTCAGCTCAGGCAATGAGCTGAATAGACAATAATATAATGATCACCCATATACTTACCCTGCAGCTTAATAAAGAAAACCTCAGATGTAATGGAAGCTTCTTAGGTATTTCTTCTTGATTCAATGAACCTGATGTTACCTCTGGAAGTAACTAAGTTGTTTATGAGAGGTGAACCTGACATTTACCATTTCTTGAATGTTTTATACATTTGCTACCTACGTATTTATGTATGTCTGCATATGAAAATGTGTATTTATTCATGCACATTATATAATATTTATAATCACATATTACCCCTTCTGTTTAACTTTCCAAAGGCCCGTGTGTGCCATTTTGAGTACAACCTTGCCTGGGACCTCCCCGGTTCACCCAAGCTGTTTCTGCAGGCCCTGTGGGCACCTTTTTCCAGCCGCCCCGAGGGAGGTGAAGAGCGTTCTGCCTCAAGCCGCAGGCGCACACAGGAAATTCAGCTTCCCAGAACCACAGCTGCTCTATCACCTCTCTCTCTCTCTCTCTGTGGTCTCCACTTCTTTTAGGAGGTGTTTCAGTATAGCTAACTGGTGAGCTCCATGTTTCACCTTTTCTGAAAGCATGCATTTTATTCTCTCAGTCCATTCTGTTGCCAATTAGTAGAAACTGAATATTTCTATCACTGTGTCTTGAAATCTGGCCCTGAGCTCAGCTATATAGCAGTGAAGAATCCCGGTTTGGTCACTGAGAAGACCTGGCACAGGTCGTTTCCACCTGGGAGGTCCCTGAGCCGGGCAGGGTGCTTCTGGATTTCTTTCCCACTCAGCAGCAGGTCCTTCATTGGTTCATCTGTGCTGCTAGGCCTAGAGTCTTCTGCAAATTTATCCTCTCCAAACACGCAGAGAGATCCTGCCTCACAGCATGGGATGCGTCTACCAAGTATCTGTGTCAAGTGCAGAGGAGGAAGAGGACGAAGAGGAACTTCGGTGTGAGCCCATCCATGGCCCTGCTGTGGAGCTGCACCTTCCTCTCCCTTCTCCCTGGTGATGTCGAGAGGAGAGGAAATGGCAGAGAACTCGGTGGCACCTGGCCCTGCTCAGATAGGCCCCTCTTGCTGCTGCCCACCCAACTGCCCAGTGGGGCCACCACTGCTGCCCTTGGCCACATCCCACAGGTGTCTTGATGCAGCGAGTCCCACTCCTGCTGCCACAGCAAGCCTGTGAAGCTGGCCCTTCAAATGCCTCTGTAAGGAGGTGGTGGAAGAGAAACGGAAAAAGCTGATGGGCCCTGGGCTTTTAGCAACAGGGTCCCATGACACACAGGCAGGAAAATGAAAATCAAAATTGTGACCTTTAAAGAGACTGACATGCGTGATATATTTTAATGCTGGCACATTTTCTACCTTCAGTTGAAAAAAAACCAAGTCCAGTAGAGAGGAAAGGTCTTGACATGTCTTTGGAGGTGAGCTCAAGCAGCGTTGTGTTGGTGGTCTTTCGATTGCCTCCACTCCCACCCTACCCCCACCCCACCCCCACCCATCCCAGGCTCCTCGGAGAGTGGAGCCCAATGGGAGCTTAAGAGTGTAAAGCAAAAGGAAACAAACAACGAAATCTCTCCAGGCCGTAAGGCATCGGCCAGATCCTAGGAGCTTTTAAATTCAGTTTCCTTCTTTCTCCTGTGCCCCAAATCTCTTGAAGTATTTACCCTTTCCAGACTCAGTGCCTGCTGGTTTTCACTTCTTTGCTGGTGTCTTGCCCTTACCTGGAATGTTCTATCCCTCTCTAATGTCCAAGGCCCAACTAGAACGTCATTTCCTCTAAAAACATCAGTTCTCCTTCATTGTCCGCATTAGGAATAAACTCTCCTTCATACTCTAGTCCTTCATCCTTTGTCTCCTAGCATCGCTTCTCCCCTACTGCCCGGTGATGAGGCTGATAGTGCGCATAGCCCGACTCTCTCTCCAGATTCTAAGCTTCTGTTGAATTCATCGTTGTATCTCCCAGAGTAAGAAACACTGTGCCTTGCATGTGGTCCCGCAGCAAATAATAATGTCTTGTGTATTTGATTCTTCGTATAACTCAGCAAAAGTGTTTTATACCCTTTTGACCAACTAATAGAATTGTGGCACCAAGATGAGAGTGACCTTCCCGAGTAGAGGTCTTTCACAGCCACTTACTGCTTTGAAACGGAAAACCCCACCAACAGCAAACAAAACCCCCCCAAAGAGCAGTACAGCGTTGCCTTTGGTTATGGGTTTGGGAGCTTACTTCCCTTTGTGTGGGACAGCTATTTCTGCCTCAGGAGAGCCGTTCACTTCCAACACAAAACCAAATTGTCACTTCTGCCACAGTTTTAGGACCATTTCCTCCTCCTTTGCTGAGTGTGGGAGTTGCCTTTGGGCCTTGGAGCTTCTGCGCAGAGCTCAGCACCTGTCTCTCCGATGCCCAGTGGACTCTGAAGCCCCTCCCCATGGCGGCTGCTGTGGGCAGAATGAGTTTCTGTTCTTGTCAGAAAATATTCTTTCTGACTGGAGGGTTCCCATGTGCTTTTTGTCTGTTCTACTTGTCTGCCATTTGCTGACAGATTGCCCAACTCCTCAATTATTCATATATAGTAAATAAATAAATGTCTATTTCTTGGCTTGTTTTTCATTACCAGGTCAACAGCAGATGCTTCAGAGGTTGTTAGATGTCAAAGTCTCATTCTGTAATGTCCCACTAAAAAGATTCACGAATAGAAAACAGGAAATGGTTTCTTTGTTTCTTGGTCGAGGATGGTTTGGTAATTCAAAGTGAGGAGGCATAGGTTTGAGATAGGACCAACTTGTTAAACAACCTCGGGAAATTCACTTCACACTTTGGTTTCGTTGCCCGGGATTAGATCAGATTATTCAGATCTATAAATTTTCCCCTTACCACTTTTAGGCTATCTCAGCCTGCAGTGAGACTACACAATATGGGTCATATAAGTCCAGGAGTGAAAAATTAATAAATCTCAGGACAGGAAGGAAATATGAAAGAGACATTGCTGTCAGAGCAGAATTCGTTAATTCATAGCACCATAATTACATTTATAACTCCAATTTGGGATTTAAAGGGAAAATATCAGATGGACCACCGTGTTCCATTTTAATTTAATATATCTCAGGATTCCCCATTTCAAAACTCTCAAAGTCCCTGTCAGTGAGTCTGGTCTAGTCGTGTCAGTCTTTAATTTAAGTATGTGGATTGGGGTGATGGTGCCCATCTCTAAAAACTCATTAACTTCTCCCATTTCTATCCTTCTCAACAAGCCATTCCTAGCCATAGGACATGAGCTAAGCGAAAGAAGGAGGGATCCTGAATATAATCCATACTAAAGCCTAAGTAGGGGATCTCCCAAACCATGCCTCTCCATTCTGGGCTGTCCCAGCCCTTGCCCATAGCTTCTCCTTGGTTTTTTTTGTTTGTTTGTTTGTTTTTTGTTTTTTTGTCCAATTAAAAGCTGCTGCATAATGTTGCCCAAAGCTGCCAACTTAAAGACTATTTTATTGGTGGCTGGACATGTGCAGCTATTGCTATATGAGAAGTTAAACTGGCCTTTTGCAGATTTTGGGGGGCTTCCCTTCCATGAGGGGAGTAAATGAAGTCCATATGGGGATGCCCTAGAGCTTTTCTGACCTTCGGGTAGAGGTCAGACTGATTACTATGGTGATGGTCTCTGGTCAGCCTTGTTAAGACAGTCAGATTTATTCCAGTCACTCTCTCTCCTCAGAGTCTTCATAAAAGTGTTCAGTTTTACAGGTTTTTCCCATAATAAAGTGCTCTCTAGTATTTGATAGAGAAAATTCTCTCTTTTTAAAAATCCTCACCTGAAAACACATTTTGTTTTGTTTTCATTGAAAGGAAGGGAGAAAGAGAGAAAAATATTTATGTGGAGAGAAACATTGATCGGTTGCCTTCTCATATGCACCCCAACTGGAAATCAAACCCACCGCCTGAGTGTATGCCTTGACCAGGGGTCAAACCCATGACGCTCCAACCCGCTGCACCATGCCAGCCAGGGCGAGAAGAACTCCTCATCGCTCCGATACTCAGAGTGTATCCCAAAACTCCAGCACAGGGCTTCCCTGGGGAAGCCTCTCTTCAATATTCTCCATAAAGAGGAATATACTTCGTTCAAACTACCCAGCTGGTCTGGTTCAAATGTATTTCTCAAGCAGCCGCTGTGATTTATTTATTATAGCTTAATTGATGGACTTTGGTTCTGGCCAAGACAGAATAGCTGCATTTATCACTAGTCCTTCCTCCTACAACTAAACATTTCCCAGACATAACACAACAAGCACAGGAAGACCCTGGCAGGTGGAAGGAAAAAGGTGGGCTGCCTCAAGCCTCAGGCCTTGGGGAGCGACACCATGGTGAGCTCCCTAGGTTTTCCTTTTGCCTCCCGCATACCCCAAATTGCAGGCTGATGGAGATGCCCTCAAACTTGGAAACTCCAACAGGCAAAGACCAGGAAAAACCCTTCCCCACAATTCTCTCTCTGGTGAAATACCAGGAAAAGAGTAGCCTAAACAGAACAGAAAATCTTTTTGATAATACCTGGCATACTTCAGCCAAATGCAAAAGGAAAAACAATGATCAGTTTGCGGTGATAAATGTGTAAAGCACAGAATGAATGCAGAAAGACCAGCCTGAAGGTGGGGGTAGGGCCTAAACAGGGGCAGGATGTTGAGTAACAAATGAAGCACTGTCAAAATATTTGGACTCTCTTTTGTAGATTTAGGGGAGCAACAGACATGACTTACGGAAATAACAGCAGCATAAGATTTGAGTTTTAGGTGGATCATTCCAAAGGCTCGTGGAGGGCGGGGGTTATTGCAGTATTCCAAGTGAGGGATGGTGAAAGCTCCATTTGGACAGGGACATTGGAGATGTGGAGGTGGGGAAAGATTCCAAAAGTTTAAGGATTTGGTAAATGGCTGTTGGGTGTGGTGGTGAAGAAAAACTAGGTATCAAGAATGGCTTCTGGGTTTCTCACTTGAATGACTGTGTAGATAGGGTGTCACTAGCAGAAATAGAAAGCACAAGGGAATGAGAAGGTTTGGGGATGGAAATGTTGAGTTCAGCTTTGAACATGGTGAGTTGGAAGTGCCTGTGGGTCACCCCAGTAGAGAATTTCCCCCACGTCATCAGTTGTACAGGCCAGAAGGATCTGTCAGAGTGGAAGTAGGTTAGTACCCAATTAGCATGTCACTAACAACCTGGGACTCCTTGTCCTATGCAAATGAGTCTGGGGTGCATGGACTCACCCATAATGACTCACCTATGCAAATGAATCTGGGCTGAGTGGTCATAACTGGAGCAGGGTTATTCCCTTCAAGTTCAACTAGGGCCTTTCCATCATTTTCTTTCCATGGTACTACATATCTAAGAAAGAGCCCAGGATTTTTTTTTTAAGGCCTGGGCACCCAGTGTCTATGTAACACATATGTTAGATGAAATTAAACTCCTAGGGGGCTCCTGCTTTAACTGACACCCTTTGAACAGAGGTAAGGATTCTTTAAAAGACCATTCAAATGGGAGCACCCCCCCCCGCCTCCTCCCCAAATACTGCTCTGATTTGTGCCAGGAGAGGGAAAGGGTGAGTCAGTGCTGCAACAGCAGGCGTCTATGGTGAGAGCTGGAAAGGACACAGGTTTTAGTTTTAGGTGAGTTGAAGGAAGAAGAGAACTTGTGCTATGAAAGAAAAATGATAGCACTTGGCCTGTGCTCGCTTCCCAAACCCCATTGTTATCACCACCCTGACAGTCTTGACAGGGTTGCCTTTCTCTGGAGACCCAGACAAGCTTAATTCCCTTGGGTTGCAAGGCCTCTCCACAGAGGCAGCCAGCAGCATCCAAATGATCTCTATCTATGATTCTGTTCCTGTTCTGCTTGTTTACTTGGTTTGTTATTTGGCTTCAATTATTGATAGTTGTGAATTTATTGGTATTTCAATGTTCATCATTTTGATCTTTTTTTGTGTATAGCTCCCTTTAACATTTCCTACAATAATGGCTTGGTGATGATGAACACCTTTAGCTTTACCTTGTCTGGGAAGCACTTTATCTGCCCTTCCATTCTCAATGATAGTTTTGCTGGTTAGAGTAAT